>CAEFZX010000060.1:0-87195 GCA_903066825.1 Alfaro cultratus | reverse complement strand
AAGAGTGAGCTCTCTATACACCCCGTCTCACACACACACACACACACACACACACACACACACACACACACACACACCCACACACACACACATATATATATATATATATATATATATATATATATATATATATATATATATATATATGTTTTTTACATTTACCGTAGTCCGCAGTTGGGGGTTTGTTGTTCTGCTTGGTTGGCTGTAGCAATGCCTTGTCTGGCTCAGGCTATGCTGGCTACCTTCCTGAACCTGGTGTGACAGAGCTGTCTCCACATGAAGGTCACGCTCTCCCAGGATCCTCCCCTCTGCCCAGCCTGTCTGTCACGTCCTACATGGTCTGTTAGGCACTTTAATGATGACCACTGTCAAATGCATCGACATAACAGATCCTCACCGAGTTAAATATTTGTGCATGTTTGTACATTTTCTCTGGTTCACCATTAATTAATGAAGTAATCTAACATTTTCTCTGCATTTAACCCCTGAGAGTCCAGGGTAGGTTCTGGGGATTTCTGTTACCCAGGATGTAACAGTGCCAATGTAATTTACATAAACACCCTGGTATCAGACAGTAAGTAAGTAAAACATAAGCATACCGTAATTGCTTGCACAGAATGAAATAAAAGTTCTTTGGGGATTTAAAAGTATTTAATTAGGAAAATGAGCACCCAAAGTAATTACTAAGGCATTTTACTTGCAGTCCACAACTATGGACTGGTCTCTTAAAGGAGCAGTAAAAACATAGAAAAAATGATGAGACCCACACCTGTTCCTTTATTAAAAATGGTAAAGAACTGGCCTATCACATGCTCTGGTTAAACACTAGAACCGCTTTGGTGGTAAATCTTTACTAGTTTACAGGTGAGTCTGCTACTTCATGACAGCAAGCCTCCAGGAGTCTCCCATCTGCTTATCTCTATTATCCGAATGTCTGCCATAAATAAAAGTAGCTCTCCATGTGACACTGCACATTTATTATGGGATGTCTTCAGGCTATAAGGAAGGCTCAACAATGCTTAGATGGCTATGGAAGGATTTGCTGCATGCACACTTACAGATGAATGAAAATGTGGACACAAAAGATGTTATCTTAAAGGTCTCCTCAGTTTACCATCACTGGATGACCCAAAGAGGTTTTGAGAACTGGAAGACCCCAAATACTATGGCCCTCTAGTCCCTAAAATAGTGGCTTTATTATATTAACAATGAACATATTACTCCCTTAAGTTATTTTAATATGTCCTTAAAAGTAAAAGTCTGTTTAATTTATAGTAGTACTTTTGTAAATTGTGATTTGGGTTTTACTGATCAAATAACAAGCCTTTCAATTTAGGAAAGAGGTCCTAATGGCAGCACCGACCCTTTCACGCAGCATCACTTGGTACTGATGGCTGTTACAAAATTGCTTAAAAGAAGTCTTTAAGAGTGACTTTCAATAAAAATTGTACAATTCTTAAATTATTCTTCAGTTTTACCTCAACTCTAATTTGCTTGATTCTCATAGAAGCAGCCTCCAGGAGGCTCTTTCCAAATCCTGATACGTTGCTGACCTTCTGTCAAAACACTTAGTTATTCATTGGATATTCCAAAAGGTGTTTTTTAATAGTTATTTTAGAAGTGCCATAATGTGTTGTGTGATTATCCTAAGATCCTAAAACTGATTTGAAGTCTTATTTTCAATTTGGAAGGAGAAAAATAATATTTCCTTCAGCAGATGGGTCTGAATCTGTGTCTTGCTTCACACGTCTTGAGCAAAGCAGGGTGCTGAAGGCTCATTAGAAGAAAAACATTAAACAAAGATGCTCTCTTGCCACCTTTCACAAACCTTGTCAAATGGAAACTTAAACACAAGACCACCTTTATTTTTACTGCAGGTATGAATATCATTAGAGCTCCAGTTAGTGCACTAAGTGTGAGTGAACTAGTAACTACTGCTTATGACACGATTAAACTAATACACAATCTTACATTGTTATATTTCAGGGACCAACAAACATAGTTGTAGGCTTAATCAGGGCCATCAAAAAATGTTTAACACTTTGTGATTCCCCAAAGCAGTGTCAAACAAACATTAAAGTCAGCATGATCACATGCCTCATTCAACTGGTCATGGAATGAGCAATTTTAGGGTTTGATATAGTTGTGCCACAAGCTGAAACACATTGTTTTGTTTCTTAGTTCTATAAATGTTGCTGGAGTCCTCACCCAGTTAATTTTTTGTTTGTTCTTTTTTAGACACATATAAAATATGTTTTTGTCAAATACACAAACATTTATGGCAAGATGAACAGTTTGACAGCATTGTTCTTGTATCTGTAGTCAAAGAGATGGGATTATGTATTTGGGGAGAGCGGGGCTGGGAACTGAAGCTCTAAGGCAGATCTTTGAGTAAATAGGCAGAGCATTGAAAGAGCAGGTGTTAAAGCACTGGCTGCCATGGGACATTCAAGGATTTTTTCAAATATGCATGAATGAGTGAAAGCAACATTCCATGTATGTCTTTTAGTGAATAACATTATAACACGATTAAAGCTCAAAGAAAATCAACTTTACATAATGTCTCCTCTTGAAAAGATGTCCTATCACAGAGATTTTGTAAGAAAGTGACTAAATCCTCAGAGCAGTGGAAGGCTAACAACTATTAAGAATTTTGAAAACAACTTGAAGTGTAAATGTTCATATCTTATAGGATAGTAAAGTACATTAAACAGATTGTACTTTATTTTTTCCCCTCATGAAGAACTTTTAATAAAGCTAAATCTCTGCTTTGTAGAATTTCTTAGCTTAAATAATAATACAAAAAAAAAATTCAACACCTCAGAAAGGTCAGTGGTTTGAATGCCGTTTGCCTTCCTGGCCAAAATGAAGATAAAATGAATACAAGCCGAGCCGCCTCTCTCCTGGTCCCTCCTGTCTCTAATCCGTCCACTCCCGAGTTTTTTCCTGCTGCACCATCTTCAGAGCTCAGTTCAAAGCAAGGGAGAAATGGCTCATAAGTCTGCACAGAGGGAAGGCTGACCTCTTCAGAGCTTGCTGTGTCCTTCGTCAAAAGTCCTTATAAGGACTGAAAGATATTCAAAGAAAACCAATTCTGTGTTGTGTGCTAGAAATGAGCTTTGGTTTGGATCCATGATCTTGTTTTATAGACATTCCCCGAGGCAGACATCATATCTCCGGTGTCAGTTCTGTACAGGCTGTTCACTCATCGCTTTTTGAATGCTGTTATGGTCCCACTGAGAGGTAAACTGTTTCTGGAATCTTATATTTTTTAATGCTCAATGGACTGAATGCTTTTGTATTTGTACGCACGGCACAGCAAACTTCATTACTTAAGAGTATGGACTGTAAATTGAAAAATAGTGTTTTCTCACGCTAATACGACACAGGCCTTAACCTCTCATCCTGCTACTGTTAATTAGCGAAGGTTGCTCTTACCTCAGGGCACACTTAGATTTATGGGTTTAGGTTGCGAGGAGATTTAAGGTGGACTGCTCAAGCTCATAGACTACACGAACAAATATTTTTTTTTTTTTTATTGTGGTTTCTATGACTGCTCATGCAAAATTTATTTGCTACAAACCAGTAGATGGTGTAAATACACAAAAATAAACATTTCACTGACAACTGAGAAGAATCCTACTGAATACTATTAATAAAGATTTGAAATCAAAGCTCTGCATATTTCCGAGATCTGTGATTATGTGTGTATCTATGTTTTAAAGGAAACTTTGAATTTCTTTCCGGGTTAGTTGTTGATTTATTGAGCACTGCATGGGGGGATCAATATCAATTTCATCTCTGCACATTCAGCACAGAGATAGATCAGTCACGTGTTTAGCTTAGCCAAGCATAAACCATGGCAGCAGAGGGAAATCTCTACCCTCCAAACAGAAGTTAAAAAACAGCCCTTTCAGGTATCCAGGGTTCTAGTTATCAGTCCGCCTTGCTGCATTTTCCCCCTTCACTGCTTATTTGTCTCATTCTAGTCTACCTTGCCTCATAAACATTCTGCCTCCTCTCTTTTATTCCTTCGAAAAAAAATTGCATAAAAAAAAAAGCTTTGCACTAGTGGAATTGTGCAAACAGGGTAAGCTACAGAGGGCGATGAAGGCAATCATTGAGCATCCTGAGCTTCTGTTAACAAAAAGAGTTCATTAAGTCCATTAAATTCCCTGTTGACAACAACATCCCTACCTTCAAGTCTTGGAATAATTATTCCTGAAGCACAGGGCCAATAAAGATATCAGAAGAAACAGACTCACCAAGTGGTATGCTATATTTATTTTCTTAAGCTATTAAAGAAATAGGCTTTTACTCTTCTAAATTGGAAATCATGCCCTCGTGATTTACAGATCATTTTGTATTTACTCCGCTTTTAATAGTTCACTACAGAGAGCCAAATTCCAAAACAAATATTGAGTTTTTATGCTGTATTTGTGCTTTGAAGAGTTCATTTGTGTCTTTTCTAAAACATCTGTTATGGTTCTCAGCAGATCATTTATCTGCGTTTTATTCGATGTGAAAACCAGCTACTATGTTTTATTTTTTAGTTTCTAACAAGATAAAATTGCCAAAGATGTTTTTAGTACAAACTTGTTTTATTAGCTGCAGAAAAAGAGGATCAATCCTCTAGACATGGCAACATTTTCTGCTGAACAAAACAGAATTAATCATAGTTTACTACTGTATTCAAGGAGCGTCATTGTATAAGTTGTTGATGCTTACAGGACTTATTTAATTTTAACTGTAGAGATAGAACCAATCTAATCTATTTGATGTGACAGACCCTTTATTAAAAGATTAATCCAGAAGCCGTAGTCCGTTATTTCTTCACAGTGGCAGTTCTTACATGAACAGTGGCTCCTGCATCACCTTCTCACCTTACCTCCCACTCAATAACCAACATTTCTCTAATTTAGCCATTCTGTAACTTTTTCACAATGTTACTTCAGTTACAATAATCTTAGTAACTGAAGATTATTGCTAATATTGTTTCTTTTTCTGTTAGGAGAGAAATTTTGTAATCATTTTGTTTTTGTATAATGTAATTTATTTGTTGGTAGTTCAGCACAGAACAGGCATTTGGCATATGGGCAAAATTGAACAGGCATATGAATACCACAACATGTTTTTAATTACACATTTCTGATAATGACTGAGTCAGAAAGTGATATATTTAATAATATTGACATAAAGGGTAGGATTAAATAAGTGTTTACTAGTTCTTCATACTGCTTTTCAAATAGAAAAGTAGAGGTAAACTTGTTATTTTGATCTTAGATGTGAATGCACATGTCTTTTCTTGTCCTACTGTTTTGTTGCTTTCTTTGTTTAAAAAAAACCAGTTTCAAATAAATATATTTAATAAAATGTAGGGTGTAGTGGCTTTGCAGACAATTTCTAGACAATTTTTACCACAATGTTTCTTTTGCACCCTATTATTGTACTCAGCTTCAAAATAAGGCCAACAAGTATATTAAACATCAAATAAACTGTGCCCTTGACACACCTACCTGTTACTGGCGATGGAATACTACAACAAGGCATTATGTGAGCCTTCACAGAACTATCTGTAATGAAAAGATGCTTTTTACCCCTTCAGCGTCCCAAACTGACTTTGTACAAAAAAAGTAAAAAAAAAAACAAACAAAAAACACTAAGCCCGAAATACACCACCTTTTAGATTATTCATAAAGTTTCAGTCAAATAAATATGTGCAAACAGAAAATGAGAAGTTCATAATGTTTACAGTTGAAGACACTGACAGTTACTGAGTTTAAATCTCTTTTTGTCAGTTTGGAAATGTTGGTAAGACTCTTTTTTTTACTGAGACAACCGCAGAAAAGCCAAGTTGTTTTTCTCCTGCAGACATTAGTATGCATAATGCAGCAGTGAGGATTTTAGTCTTACACTGGTTCTGCTCAAAGACGAGGGGGGGGGGCATGTAGCAAGTCACTTGTCTTCATATGTATGCTGCTCTGTCAACTCAAAATTCAGTGGGGTTTTGACTTTGAAGCCCCTTTGATATGGTGCTTTTGAAATGTTGAAGGACGCTTTGAAAAGGAAAAGAAAAGTTTAATTAGTGGCCTTATGTTGGAAGGGTACCATAGGATAGCTTTCATATTGAAAGACCAGATATGTTCATTTTTTTGGTTCTCTGATTAAATGTGGTATTGAAGTTGATTTATATATCGAAATTAATGCTCCTTAATGATTGCTTTACTTCACTTTAGATCAACCACTCGGGAATAATCTTTTTTATTTCTGAACATCAGGGACTGAATTACGGAGCTATTGCTCATTTTAACTCTCCATCTGTATGTTTTCTCCATTCTCCATTGAATAAATGGAATATAGGTATTTTAAAATTCATATGTGTTCATGTCTATCCTTCCACACAGATACATACAGCACAGTTGGCATTTTTACCTCCAGCCTTTCAAATGCCTGTTCATTCTCGGACACATAAACATATGTCTTGTTGGATTATGACAGAATCTGCCAATTTTCTTCTTTGTATCCTTTATGACCACCTGTAATTTAGGCTTCCAACATGCATATGATTTCTTCTGCAACACAACATGCAGACACGCTGTTACACTTTTTAAGCACTTGCTGGAATAATCACAGGCTTACAGGCCCTGAGGCGTATTGAATGATGTCTTCTGCTGCTTTATGTTAATGTTCAGATATTCAAATCAAACATTATCCTCAGGATTACTCCTGTTGCGTTCTCCTGCATGTACTCTTTGCTTCATTCTTATGCTCCAATAAGAATACAGTTTATAATGTCACAGCTCTTGTGATGAATACAATAGTAAGGACTTAATAGGATCATCACAATTATGTTGAGGTTAAGGATTTTAATCAAGCACCACATTTCAAAGAGAGATGAAATAGATGTCAAAAGTCAGCATTAAAAATTATTATAGGTTCTGTGACCTATTGTACCGTACTGATAATAGAATCTAATACAATATAATGTAATATATCACATATGTTCGTACTGATTCTCAATCATCCAGGACATGACAATCCGATGTGTTCAAGTAAAAGGCAAAAAGGTAAAAAGGAATGCGAGAGTGTATTATAATGATGCACCAATCATAGTTTAATTTCCAAGCACTGATGTCTTAAAGCTCTGAACTGTCTAAATTACTTGCAATAACAATTGCTATAGTGGAATTTATCAATAATTTCTAAGAAAGAGCTACAAGGACCAACAAATATAGTTGTACAGTTTTTTTCTGCATCGCTAGAAATCTACTAATAAAATAAAATTGTTAAGGTTATGTAGCAAATATGTGTGTACATATAAATCCCATCTAAATTACACCACATCTTATTCACTTCGTTCGTCAGAGTTACCCTGCCATGATTATTCTACTTTATTAAAAATACAAAATGATTTTCAAAGCTGACATTGAAATAAACGGTGCTGGTCATTTTTTATCAGTATTTCTAGATTGATTTGGTCAGTTAATCTAGCTATGTGTTCCATGTAAAATAAGATTTTCAAAATATTTCCAATAGATCTTAAGTGTTCACTGATCAGACTGGTTGATTATGATGCTGTGTTCCCTCCTGTTCATGTCAATTTTATCATAAAAAATACAATCTTGTTGGAGTAATGATGTGGGTATTTTTATATTTTTTTAGTCTCTAAATAAAATCCTGTTTAAGATTAAATGCTACAAATTACATAAAACGGATGAGAAAGGAAAGCTTTTGACTGGAGCACTGAGGGTAAAACAGGTGAGATCTTCTTTGTCTCGAACAAAAGCCTCTGTGTTGGTTTCCCTTCAGCAAATAAAGGTTTCAGTCTCTATTTTTGAATTCAGGGTATTTCATAACAGTGACATTTGATGAGACAAAAAAAGCCACCAGTCTGTGAGTCTCTCAGTCAATCTGAAGTTACACCAGTGAGTATTTTAGATCAGCAGGCACAGCCATCCGAATGAATCTATTTGGTGCATTCAAATAACTGAAAGACATTTGATGAATGGAGTGTTGTTTTTTTTGCCTGTTTGACTCCAGGTGTATTGATTAGGTGTAGAGTGGAGCTAAGCTGGCATGCTCTTCAGCATTTTGTCAGTCTTGTTTGGTTTTTGCCTGGTGGTCAGTTGTAAAATATTAATTTGACTTAAACACTAGGCCCCACTCACAGATCTGAGTTATGTTTTGTTTCCTATGATTTCATGTCTTTAAGATGATAATGTTAGTGTCATCAGGTGAACTTAGAAATAACATAGATTGCTAAAAGTGAAAAGAATCATATGTACTTTAAAGAGATAAGACAGTGAATCCACACTCCCTGTCCTAGTTTCTATTCTAATATTATCCGTGTTAAATTTCTAAACTTTCCTTTTGTTGTCAAAGCTTGAACAAATCGTATTTTAAAAAAAGTCTTCTGGCTGCTCTCTACAGTTTTGGCCTTATGGGTGAACTGTGGTTGATCAAGCATGTAGGTGGTCATGGACAAGTGACTCCAGCAGCCATCACTTTGCTATCTGCTTGTATCGGCTCCACTGCCCTGCACCATCTGCAGACTTGCAGCCTTTACACCTTCTTTCAGCCCATTCATCTCACTGCTGTCACTGTTTGGCTCACCAACATGTAGTGACCTGTCTTTCTTCCCCTGCAACACAGCATCTATTGCATGTGCAGATGGGCTCAGTGCTGTGGAAGTGAGTGTGATGACAGCAATCATGGAAAACCCTGATTTTCATTATCACCAAAGAGAGTAATTCTGTCCAGCTATTACCTAGTTGTTTTTAGACTCTCAGTGATTAAGCTATTTGTGGGCCCTTAATATCTCAAAACCATCTGCATTTGCACCCAAAGCTCCTTCTTGGGACTATAGTCTGCAGCCGAGCTTCTGCCCCACAGAGCATCCTCCCACACAGATTCTCGAGACTAGCGGCAGCAACAATTAGCAAAGACCTGGTGGATTTGCAAGTCTGCTGAGCTTATTATACCAACTACTTCTCAATTCAACTCTCCTAAGAACAGTTGCTAATGCCAAAGGCGGGGTGTCGGAAGAGTAGATGCCAATTCCATTAGTTGGTACAATTTTCTTGTAATTTCTCTGAGCTGACCACCCCTCGGAAGGAGTGGATAATGGCACTTACTGGGGTTCACTAGAGTAACTTTGTCCAGACTGATGGGTATCATAACATTTTTCTGATATGTTTCTGAATTCCTTATGATGACTCTTTTAGCCTACTTTATGTTGTCAGACAGCATCTTTCTTGTGAAACTGAACAAAAAATTGTTGTTAAAAAATGTGTTCAATTCATGTTTTAATGATAGGGCAAAAAAGAAACAAAAATCAGTATAAATCTGGAAGGGTCCAATACTTTTAGACATTTTTGTATAGTTAAAACCATAGTCTAACATTATGTTTAGTTGAAATAAATCAGGCAAGTGAACACTGCACTTATGGACCAAACTGAGAGTGTTCATATTTTAATGTTGTGTATTTTCCTTTGATGTTTCACAGTTTGTTTGTTTTTTTCTGTGCTGATAAAAATTCACACCAATGTGGTGAAATCAGATGCAGTTTCTTTCTAGCTGGAGTTTTTCATGTTACGTTTTCATTAGATGACATCGAAAACACTTGTTGGTGCTTTTTTTCACATGTAATTGCTAAGAAGAAGGGGAAAACCAGTTGTGGCTCAAAACAACAAGGATTCTTCTACTTACAGCTTAAATTGAATAAACTGTTGTACACTGAGTATCATGGACAGTGTGTTGCTTTCTGCACAACCAACTGTGCTGAGTCCTTATGGACAGATATCATTGGGATAATAGTTTCATTTAATCAAAGCAGGTATAAAAACGGTTGGTGGGTCTCGGGCCATTAGGTGCCAGGTTTCCTATCCCCTGCGTTTCTCCATCCTCCATTTAGCATAATGACACTCAAACAATCAGCACTCTTGTTGGAATATAGGCCGAGGTATTATGCTGAATAAAAGAGTGTTAATGTGTGCTACTTAAACACCCTGATCTGTAACTGCGATGTGCATTTTGCAGCAGCATGTATCTGATTACAGCAGAGGAAGCAGGCTTAAGACTTACAGCAGTCAACAATGAAGATTGTCTTGGATTCATTTTCTACCCTGATGTAATTCCACGCTGTGGTAATACTTGTGAATAATAATAGCCTTGTGGTCATATTTGCGCTGGGTCTCCCCATGCTGCTGTGATTTATAAGCATAGATTCCATCTGCAAACAGGCTACAAGGCCTCAGCCTACAGGGGCAGTACCCCGGGTCCAGTGCTATTTACTCAGCCAGCCGAGACCGAGCGCTCCCCTGGCAGAATCCTGTAGTCACTTGGCGTGTCTTTCTCTCCCTTTAACCTATGTGCTTACGGCTACTCTTCTGTGCAAGCAGCATGGGAAAGTGAAGAACCTACAGTGGAACTCTTCTGCATTTTACTGCAGGTTGAGCCTTACTGTATCACTTTCTGCTGCTTAACAAATGACTGAAAACTGCAGGGAATCAGATCTCGCAGTGAAATAATGGTGACTTTATTGAGCACTGTCTTCAATGAGTTAGTCACACCAATTAATAAATCATTACTTAAAAAGGGTGCTTTCTTCAAATTTTTGAATGATAGAAATGAGTAAAAACACATCATACTTTTGTCAGTTGGTTCTGTTTTTGCTTTTTTGTCACTGTTAAATATTTCAGATTGTCTGTTAGGCTTTTAAATCATGTTAAGTTTTCCAGGTCCGAAGCAGCGAACAGACCATCACACTTCCAGGACCGTAACATTTTCTGATCCTTTTCTGAAGTGCTGTTCATTTTGACAGATGTACTTGCAGGTACACTTTTTAAAATAATCATCTTTTGTCTTGTCAGTCCACCAAATATGCATTCCCAAAAGTGGGTTATTCGTGTATTTTGTGGCCAATATAAGATGGTCCTTTTTTTGGTATGCAGTAGGTTTTGGACTGTTTTTTGGATTATGAATATTGATCTTAATTTTGTAAACTTCACCTTTTGTAACGTCTTAGATGAGCAATTTATGTACTTCTAAACTAATTTTGTTTGCAAAGTTTTTTTCTATTTGTAGAACATGTCTCCTACTATGGCTCAATGGTCTCTCAGAACCTTAGAAATGACTTTCAGACACTTCCCAGATAGAGCATGAATTTCTTTAGATCAGTGCATGATGTGTTAATCATAATTTTACTATTGTATCTTTGCCTGATATGAACTTTTGTTTCATGATCTGAAACATTTAAGTATGACAAAGAAAATATCTCAAAGAAACCAAATACTTTTTCGTAGCACTGTGGCTTCCCTAATGATATACAGAAAATATCTTGTGATGCATTCTGACTTTGTGTTGAGATGCTTAGAGGAAAGATGCTCCACTTAAAAGTGACGTGATAGATTAGGGAGGAGTCTAGGCAGCAAAATAATTTCCCTGGTGACCAATTTCCGGATACACTGTAAGCAAAGAAAATCAGCAACAAGCCGATGTGTCAGGCAAAGCCTTATGGTACGAGTGCAGGAGGACATGCTGAGTCACTTCTAATGAGCAGCCAGAGATAGAAATAATAATTTAAACCAGGAATCGTAGGTCATGATTCCATATATGCCACTGACTGTCCTAATTAACTCCAACCCTCATATAGCATAAGCAAAGTGCAAATTCAAAGTTGCATAAAGTGGTTGTACAGGATGGATGCAAAATAAAATAAAATAAAAAGTTTAGTTTTATCAGTTTTAATATAGATTTTTCTGTTGAATGGAGTTTCTGACTTTGGTTTTTTATGGAAACCGATTTGACTTATTTGTCTCTAGTGGCAGGAAATCCATCTCTTTTCAGACATTTTCCATCATCACCTTTTTTAAGCTTAGTCTTAAATTTTAAATACTTGTTCATGTATACAGAATTAAAGCAGATACCCTAGCAGTAAAGGTATCTATTCACCTTTTGGCCAAATTTGGTAAAAGTTAGTGAAAGTTTTAAATATTGTTAACATTTAGCAGCAAATCTGCACAACTCCATTCATGTTGTAAAGGCAGTCTTGTCTCTTCTGTTCTTAGTAATTGGTACATAGGTTTTTGTTATTGCCACAGTACTATGTCAGTCATCCTATTCCTGTATAAAGAATGTTATGTCAGTGTCTGGTTTAATAGCAGTTTGCTTCACATAAACTTTCTGTCCCAGTCTTTTTGTGGAAGAATTAACACCATGAGTTTAATCAATTCACTATTTGCATGAGAAGATGCAGGTGAAAGAGGTATTTTTTACAAAATGATGTTGAGCATGCAATCTGTAATAGTAATTTTAATCAGTAGGCTCAATTGTAGCAAAGACAGAATATAGCATGGACACTAAATCCAAAAGTGTTTTTTTGTTTATTTTTGCTGATCGTGATTAGGATCTGAAGCCTGAAGTTCTTTTTACGAGGCCCACTGTGGCTATTGCAAGATTGAATTACTTGCGTATTACCCTTATTGAGTGTCTACCTCGGTTTATTTTGACAGCTTGTCAACAACATCCAATCTATGTACAATTTGGAGGTGTGTGCTTCTCTTTTTTTTTCTTTTTTTTACTATCTTCTTCTTGTGTGTTGTTTTTTGGCTCTCTTGTACAAGCACTTTGAATTGTCTTTGGCTGAAAGGTGCTATATAAATAAAGTTTCCTTGCCTTGCCTTACATTTCACAGTCTTATTCCTCTGGGTGCAGAGTAGTACATGTTTCTTTGTGTAAGGGGCCTAAAACATCCAACCGTTTTTATTATACATAATATTTTTGGATTGTTAAGCATTTCTCTGGACTCTGGTTGCACAACATGAAGCGGTTTGATTTCACAGACATAGATATTTTATTTTTTAAGATTGTGGTACATAGGTTGGGTTTATGGGGATGAGAGATATTTTCTTTCTCAAATACCTTGGACTCCTACTGCATGTTTCAAAGTAATTTCAAGCTGAAGTTTAGTTTATATATACTGTATATGTATATATATGAAAATGTTTGGTCCTCAAAACGTTTTGTACATTTCTCTAGTTCTCTTCACTTCTATCAAAAACCAGGCCTTCAACAAAACAAGTACATGTATCAGATCTTAACAGCATCCCATTAAGTGATTACCTGATGCTTCTTCACGCCAGTAAAATCAATAGTTTTTAATGGATTAGCCAGCAGAGTAATAAAATAGATTTTAATTGATTATGCTGGTGGTTTGTCATTGCCTCAGTCTTTGATATGCCAGGAATTAGCTGATGTCAGAGTAGACATTCAAGTGACTGACATTGTGGCTTTTCAACTGAAATAGGGCGACAGTTTTGCCAGCAAAGGCTTACTGAAGGAATTAGAAAGTGTCACTCATTTTAACTGATTAAGTATTTATCGTCCTGCTTGTTTTAATTTGATTATTCCAGGTGAACAGAAATCATAATCAAGCATTATTTGCTTTGTTCAACTTATCAGCAACTTAAAAGTTTTTTTTTCAATTACTTAATTTATAATTTCTTTTTTTTTTACTTATTTTTCCTTTTTGGTCTTTTATCCTGCCTCCCTCTTTGCCACAGGCAGAATTTAGCATTGGAGTAGAAACAGCCTCGCTCTTCCATGCTTCATCATCTGTGGTTTGTGTCAGACCCAGACAGTCATCAGGAAAGGTCAAAGCTTTGGTAAAAGATTTAAATCAGCCCAAAGAAGAAAAAATTACCCTGACAGACTGAGGCTGAAAACTGGTAAATAAGAAAGCAAGCAGAGACTCATTCCTCATCACTTAAATCAAGGACAAACAGGGTATTGTATTTCAAAGTGAGGGTCGTGTGTGCCGTCTTAATATGATTGTATGATTATTTCAGAAAGCACACAAGGAACCCTGTTTCTATTCTCCCTCTCTTCAGATCTATTAATTGTGTTTTTCTCTCTGAAATGAGGTGATCTTGACATAGCTGCCAGAAGCAACATATTTCTAAATAAAACTTGACAGGGTGAGTGTGGAAAAACAAACTGCTGGCTCACTTTTGGCAGTGGAAGAAATTGACATATGGGGTTGTTCTTTGATACAGCTCTGAGCTGTTTTGTATTCATTCAGTTGCTTGAGCTTCTAGTGGACCGTTTACCTTTTATTTATTTTTTTTATATTTGTCTTCTTATTATATTAATACTCTTGCCACACCTTCTGATGAATGCAAGAACTGAAGCATGTATTCAGCTTGTTTTGAGGACAGAATAGGATCTTTGAAAAAAATCTTTAGTGTTTATTAATGTGCTTAAAAAGATGAATGTGAAAAAGAAATGCACACAGCAAGGCCTATGCATCATAATATATTAGCTTACAGAAGTAGAGAATAATGAAACTATTTTAAGCTATAAAGCCATGCTTGAATAATATGTTTGCTGCAAAATGCGACAAAGCATGAACTATTACTAGGTGGTTACTTTTTATAATCTTTTTGGAAAAGACATCCATAAATATGTGTTGTGTTTTTCCTCTTTAGTTTATAAAAATAGTCATAGTTTAGCATTTTTTTCTGTTTTTTTGTGGATGTCTCTTTTGTTTTGTAAATAGTCACTTAAGATTAGGCATTTGCTAAATCGGAGTCCCGGTCTAGTAAGTGAAAAATATCAAGGCTATATATATGCTTGGAAACTCATTAGCCATAAAGGGCAGTAAAATAACACTAGATTTCATTAATATTACATATTCTACATTATTATTATGATTGTGTCCCACTTAATTCACTCACCAGTGATGTTGCAGAAGCCACATTATCTGCTTTTCTTGAAACTCCTGGGTTTTCTTTTTCCAACTGTGGTTTTTATCTGACAAAAATACACTGATCCACATGGGTTTAACTAGGTTAAGAAAGCTACTGCGAAGTTCAGATAAAAAGTCACCTAATATGTGAGATTCAATTGCTTTTAACATGTATGTTTGTATGTCTGACTCGACTCAATTTAATGCCTTGCCCCTATTGGGAATGCTTTATATTTCCAGCAGAAAGACAAAACTAGCATATGTACTTTATGTGTTGATGTCAAAAGCAGCTCTATCTAACTGTGTGCTGACAAAACTTATAAAGTTGATTGACTTCCTCAAAATCTAACGTCTCAAGTTTCATTTGCTGTCTGTGTAAATCTGCTAGTATCAAAGCAATATTCTGGACTGGTGTTAAACCTTATGATCCAAATAGGAGCTTACAAGTGAGAGTAAAACAAACATTTTTAGCCATGTCAAATCTAATTTTTTTTTTTACAATTTTGTGTCTCTGAAGGATAGGCACACACTGTCAACAGTGAACTGTGAACAGCTGAAATGTCATAGTCGAACGTACCAACTATGGTAGTGCGGCATAGAGTGTTAATCTAGCTACTGTGCGTCATTTCAACTGTTTGCTCCAACTCTCAACTTCATCAATTTAGCGTTGCATATATTATAGTTTGATTTGAACACTGTTTCCCACCAAGAAGCTTACTGGGTATGCGTCGTAAAAAACTTTTCTTCATGTAGACAACCACTTGAGGATGCGAGTATGTGGGAGCCTTTGTGGTTTTCGTAAATAGAGCATCTGCTCTACTGGTTTACATTGTAACCCTCCTCATTTAACTCCCGTATACATAAATACATGAGTCTAAATGAGGATTAGTCAGTGACATTCATTTGCAGCTTAGGCAGAGAGATGTTAACTGTTGCTGAAAAAGGAGAACAGACAGCATGTTTTTGGACAACTTAGTGGCTCGCCATAGCATCTCCTACTTGTTGAGGAGTGAGAGAACAATTCATTTATTCAAGTCACTTTCCAGATGTGTCCAATGAGAAAGATTATTGAATACGACGCAGAGAGACCAGAGAATGGAGCAGCCAAAATTGTCTTTCTTTACAGTGAACATTATTTTTATTTACATTTTTACAGATTCTTAGGCTTTACTGGTCTTTACTGAAAAGTAAATTGACAGAAAATAGGGTTGAGAGAAAAAAGGGCAGACATGCCGTCAATTGCCTGAGACAGGGAATCAAACCCAGGACAATGGCTTCGAGGACTGTAGCCTCTGCAGACTTTACTAACTGAGGCACCCGAAGCCCTGTGATTGTAATTTTAATTGGTAAGAACACTTAGTTTATTTGGAAGAACTGCTCATATTAATATGCATGACCTATAATACAGATATGTAAGCCAAGCTCACAAATAGGCCATTTTTAAAATCTTTTTTTTTTTCTCAAAGCACAGCTGCATAGCTTGCTGGGTAACATTGTGGGTGTTGCTGGCATAAAATCACAGACAGTACATCATTAACAGGAAACGGGAGTTAAATTTAATCAGACTCTGTTAGAGATAACTTTAAGACATTGTTATTGGAACCCAAGTATCCGACTGTTCCATCCATTTTTGTGAATATGTGTTTCTGCTGTTGAGTAGTTGAATGTTCTGTTGTTGATCCAGATGTAACTAGGGTTTATGTTAGGCACTGAAAAAAATATTTGGATCACAGTTGGCAGCTAAAACGCTCAGGTTTGCTATCTTGTCTACTCGGTCTAAATAAAGAAATGTCATAAATTTATGTATAAGTTTAAGCTGTAGGCAACAGACAGAATCAGGCCTTACTTAGATATTCATGTGTTATTAGGTAACATGCTCTACTGTACATGTACCTATAAATTTACATGAGAGGTTTCACAGTTCCCCTTTGGCAAAATAAGTTTACTTCTGGTGTTATAGATACTGACTTTAATAGCCTCTGTCCCAAATGAAATTTTACCAGACATCATCTTTAACACCCTGTGATCCTGACTTTTCTTCAAATATATATTTGAACTATGTGTATTATAGACTTTAGAAGCTTGTTGTTTAAAAACAACAACTCGTATAACTGTGTGTGCATTGTAAATGGGAGCCGCATTAGTATTCACGTTATAGTTGTACATTAGCATCGCAGGGATTTATGCAATGAGTTCTGTAAATTGCTTCTCCTGGGAACAAACAGGTGAAGGCAAACAGAGGTAAACAGTCTGTATCCAAAGGTAAATGTTGTGTGTCCCACAATGCCTGCAGTTTAATGCACATGTATAATGGGCAGGTACATAGTTCATTATGTCTAAATTCCTCTGCTGCAAATTTCAAACAGAAATCATACCATTGTGTTTGGAATTAAAGATAAACATAATCATTGCATCTTCTTCACAATCCTGTTATAAACTGAAATGTGATTGTTTTTTGGTTGCATATTAATTACTACTTTGTTCTTTTCTTGCACAGGCCTTCCCATGCATTTCCACAGGCATCTATGGTAAGCTTCAAGTGTTCCTCATAATGATTTATTCCCTTTGCATGTTCTACATATTTTTCTCACATAACTTTACAAACTCTATTGTTTCAGTATAAATCATAGCTATCATTTTAAACCAAAAACTTTTTTTATCATTTACAAGGAAAAGCAGTGTAGAAGAAGGTTAACAAAATAAAGACACGTGGCTTTTGTCCTCTCATGGGGCCAAAGTGAATTTGCTGGAAGGCATCCCTGGAAAAGAGTAGGTGAGCTCATTGCACTTAAACAAAGTCACTTGCAAAAAGTCACAGAAGAAAACTTTACAGCTGTTGGGATAAACTGAATTAGGAGTTATTTGTCTTAACAAAGTTGGATACAAGAAAATTAGTTGTTGCTGTTTAGTGAAATTTTAATTTCCCCTGTGGAGACAATTTTTTTTTTCTTGTCATCATGCAGTTTATTATTTGCATTGGATTAGCATACAGCTTCAATAATATCAGCAAGAGCCAAATGTTTATGGATTAATTAACATGCTAATCTTCCTTGTCTGTAACTGACAATAAGTCAGCTCTATTGTAGTTCAAGTAGACAGTGACAACTTCTGTCAAATTGAGCGCAATTCTGACAAAAAAAAAAAAGTTGTTAGTCCAGAACAACTTTTCTGAGCACAAGAATGAGTAAAAAACAAACAAACAAAAAAAAAACTGAAAAATTAAAGCATCTTATATCCAATTCTTTAAAAAATATATGAACTCTGTTGAAAACACTGCAGTGCTAACAACAAATACATTCATTTTCTTCCAGCTGGAATACGTTCATATTTCACCAAAGATTGGTTTAATTTAGCAAGGCATCTTTTACTACTGAAGCATAATGTGACGTTAAAATACAAATAATTATTGAAATCACAGTTAACACAATTATTGATTCCTCTATCTTTTTAAAATAGATGCTACTGAAACATTCCTCATACTTTATTTATTAAGCTGATCAGAGTTTGTTAGAATTTCCCATTAGCAATTAATGAATTTCTCTGTGTTTCTCTGGTGTATAAAAGGGACGTGACACAGTCCAATTTCTTTGAGCCACTGGCAACAAGGCTGAACATTAACACAAGTTTGCCTTCCCCATACTCAGAGTGAGGAAAATAGCAAGAAGGAAAAAAAACAAAACAACTACCAAACTCACTTTGAGAATCGCTGCAAGTCTCCATGACAGTTATTGTATAATATTTACATGCCAATTGGTTGTTTGGGAGGTATGCCATGAGGATTTTATTTATTTATTTATTTATTTTTTCTGGCCTACCATCAGAAAAAAATAAGCATTCTGATTTTGCTCAAAACTAGGTCGATTTTCAGTTGAAACCGTGTCCTTTGGCCAGACAAAACTTAAATTGAACTGTTTAGCCACAAACACTTTATGTGGGTGAGGAATGAAGAAAATAATAAACATGTGGAAAACAAATAACTTACTCAACATGGTGATGGATTTATGATGCTTTTTCTTTTTTAAAAAAAAAACACAGGGAACCATAGTGAAGTGTGAGGTATCATTAGTATTGAAATATTAGGAGATTTTAAATAAACACTGAAGAAAGGATGACTGTTGAGACAAATCAGGAAGTGGGTCATCTCTGAGTCAATTTAACAAGATGGTGATCCAAATTATATGTCCAGAAGAGAGAGTGTGCAAACAGCAATAGTCATAGATCTCCCCTTTCTGTAAGCTTATGAAATATTAATTTAGAGCATATTTTTCCTGTAATTTTTGTGTGAGATAATGGTACTTTAGATATCTTTACAGGGAGTGGGGATGCAATAAATATGACTGGTGCTATTTGTACTTTCAAACAAGGCACTTCCTTTAATTTGAAGGACAAATTCTAATTAATAATATTAATTAACAAATGGGAACATTTAACAATGGAATTATCTATGTTGTAAAATAAAAAAAGCAATGCTTACATATACAGATAGACATGTGCATTATAATACAGCTATATGTGCAAAACTGGAATCACTCACAAAGGTCCAGTAAAGAGGCCTGGGTCCACAGACAGACTACATCTGTTTATTTTCTCCTAATAGTCATTAAAGAAGATGCAATTTCCAACCAAAGCCATCACCTTTCCTTCTTTATTAAATCGGCACTATAACTAACCAGCAGCTGTCACCGAGGGACACTAAATTACTAAACGCAGAGGAGCACTGATTACACAGCCTGACAGACTTTGGCAGTGCTCATTAAACTGGCTGAAACTTCCCTGAATGTTAATGGCTACGAAATGTTGACACATCCTCATGCAGTGCTAAATGTTCTTATTAATATAGACCAGTGTGTGTTGTAAAACATACTTCTGAATTACCAGATGTTTATACCTATATTATCTTCAGAGTTAATACTTTCTTCAGTGTTTGCTTTATGTGTAATTTCTTTTTGTCGCACTGCACAACATACCTTTTTTTAGTTTTTATTTATGAGCACAACTGAAAATGTTATTACTGAACACCTAAGGATATAATCACTTTATCTTTCTAGTTGCTTCTCATTTTTTTGTTCTGTTTTTGTTACACAACTTTGGTGTTAGTGACAGATTCCATACATTGTACAACAGATCCTCATTAATTTTATCCAATGATGGATGTTATGAAATACCAAAGAGTTGCTTACACACATTCTGCTGTGGGAACACAAAGGCTGTGCACGACTAAGAGAGCTGTAGTTGGCTATGTGTTCTGCTGCTGCTGACTAGGCCACAACTTATTGCTGTTTATTGTTGTACTATGTGCTGCTTCACCAGTGAGAGCCTGTCGTAGCACTCCACCAGGAGCGCCCTAACATCAAAGAATAGTGTCTTCAGAGCCAAGCATGCAGTAGTGGGGAGGAATTAAATAGCCTGTTCAATAAATAAACAGCTTAGCGCTTCCCATAACTGCATCTTCACAGAACAATACAGCTGATTAAGACTAAAGATCTTCACACAGCAGAGGGCAAATAGAGGAGGGACTTTGAAAGTAACTTGAGCATATGGCTTTGCAGCCTCTGTGATGTTGTTCTCTCACTCCTCTCTGTTTCCCCAGAGTGCTGCTGTGCTCTGAGAGAGGCCTTGCTCTCTTGTCAGGAGGTTTGACATTTTCTGTACATTTTAGATAACCTTTAAGGTCAGCTACCATTTCAGCAACATAAACAAAAGCTTTTTGGAGTGTGAGTCACATTTTCCTCATGTCTTTCCTCCTGTGTTCTTTTTTTATCTGCCTGTGTGGTATGCACATCTTTAGCTGTAAATAAAGTAACAAGTGATTAGGCTTGCCAACAATCCATTGAAATCTAAAATCATCCCTTGTTTGAAACTTAGAAGAAACCCTCTATATTAAATTGATGAGACTTTGTGTTGTGTTTTTAAGAGTAAGTTCAAAGCTGTTTGAAGAAAAATAGCTTATCCAAAATGGCTGACTGTCTGTAATCGTAAGTCACATATTGTTACCAACAGCCAGTCTTTGGAAATGTGCACCTCTGATTGGACCTTTTACTTACAACCGATCTTTGCCAGATCACATTAATTTATTATTGTGATATTATTATGTGGGGTCTCATAAGAAGAGACAAATTAAAGACTTTATTAAAGAGAATGGAGATATACAATAGTGCATATTAACTGTAAAGTTCAATATTAACTGACAGTGTGTCACAATTTCAATATGAACCTGCTTTTCAGTGGAATAGATTGATAACCTTTGTGAAACTGAAAATAGGTCTGTTTAAAAAAAATTCATCTGATCATTATTGTGTGCTTAGCTAAGCTCTCACATTACAACCTCACTTTTGATTATTAGATCAGTACCTTATAATGTATTCTCTCTTGGAAGACCATCATTCTAAGGAGAAACACAAACTGAACCGAAGGATCACTGATGATCAAAACCTACCTGATTGAATCAATTAAGGTTTGACTACTCTTTCCAGATTTGGTTGTCTGGCACAATATACTTTGGCCGACGACACAACTGTTGCCCAGAAACCTGACCATTTCTTAAGCTGAGAGAGACAGAGGTGAAGAACTGTTTACAAAAACAGTCAGAGATATAAAATATTCTGTGAAAATGACCCCTGGTACCAGGAAAAGTAATTGATCGCTAAGTTCAACCTCCTTCTAGACTCTAAAACCACTAATGTCGTCTTCTTTAGTGTTGGAATTGAACAACTTCAGAATTCGCTACACACTTTCTCAGTTTCTCTTTTATTGTTGCTCTCAATGTCACTTTTGTCTCGAGTCAAATTCACCTTGTCCTCTTTATCACACAGCAGTCTGGCCTTTGAAAACCCATTGGTAAAAATCTGTATATTAGCCATACATGGTAATTGGACTTAAGTTATTTACATACACCATGTTTGTGGTTATATTCACCATCAAACCGCTTTGCAATAGAGTCACATTGACCCAATTGCACTCATAAATGTGCACGCATTCATACACTAATATGTAG
The DNA here is from genome assembly GCA_903066825.1 of Alfaro cultratus. Taxonomy (NCBI): domain Eukaryota; kingdom Metazoa; phylum Chordata; class Actinopteri; order Cyprinodontiformes; family Poeciliidae; genus Alfaro; species Alfaro cultratus. Next base: position 65,455 of record CAEFZX010000060.1, on the reverse strand, counting down.
ATCAGTAGGTAATTTGGGTTTAATTGCCTTACCCCGGGGACACATTGACATGTAGCTGAATGGAGATTAAATCAAACCCACAACCATCCAATTGCAAGAGGAGGATTCTAATTGTTGAGGCACAGTCGAAGAATTTTTCTAAATTAAAATTTATAAATACTGTATTAATCCTCTTAAAATGACAGTAATCAAAATCTGATACCCACAAATTTCTCTCATTTTTAAAAACACAGTCCAGCTAAATTCACTTCTGTTCAGTTTAAGTCTGCTTGCTATAACAATGGCTTGCTTCATAAACATTGTTGAAATTACTGCTTAGTTGTTGTTAATATTAAACATTATGGATTGGTTGCTTCTTCATTCCTTATTTCAACTTCCAAAGTTAGCAACCCTGCTGTCCTAGTTCTAGACTTGAATTGGAGCTGGAAGGCAAATTCATTTCCCCTCTTGTTGTGACAGAGAGAAATTAGGAACAAGTTATCCAAGGCCTTTGTGTGATGAGGAAAAACAGATTTGTCAGGAAAGCTAATGCTAATTGACACTCTCCAACACGCCTCCATCTTCCAAAGGACTCCATCTCCACTGACAGATGACGGCAGTACAGGGAGGTTGGGTTGTAGTAAGGGAGCGCGGGTTGTACCTCAGACGCTCGGAAAGAAAAATGAGGGCTCACACTGCGCTGACAGTCCAATCCCTCAGTCCGGCCCATTAGCCACAACAGAATTTCTGCACAGATAGTGTGTCGGAGGTACCACCCATAAACAAACTGGTGCCCACCGTGGGCCATGAGGTCACCCAGCATGATAGAGGTTATTAAGTGCTGCTTCTGTTTGGACATCAATCACAGGTGTGCAAGTCGGGTTTAAATGGATTATTCCTTCCAAGGAGAAGACACCTCTCAATGTCTCCCTGCAAAAGAGCCAAGGGTCCAACTACCTCGACTTAGAGAGGTCACTTTCTCTTTTAGTGTCTCGTTCTTTTCTGTCCTTCCTCTAACACATTCTGGTGACTATTTTTTTCCTTTACCCCTTTGTTTTTTCACATAAACTAGAAGCACAGTCAAATCCACTTGTATAAAGTTCTGTTTTAGGATCCAGGATAGACCAGTGGTTTCCAAAACGGTAGAGGAAAAAGAAAAAAATCTTGACGCTATCACCATGGCCTCAGTAAGACTGGAAAAGATTTGTCAAGATCATTTTTAGTTAACAATTTATGTTGATTTAATTTTCTTTTTCATCATTTTTTGTTTAGTCAAAAAAGTAAAAAGAACAAAACATGAACTATTTTCTTTTGTTTTTAAAAACCACTCAAGTAATAACAACACTCCCCTCAGACAATAGAAATAAAGTTAATTGCTCCATAATGGATGCAACTAATTGTCCAATTCTGTACTTTGCAATTACAGAACATGGGAGCACATTTCAACTACACTTTAAAAGTTCAGTGTAGCTCCGGTTAAAATTAAATTCAGTTTTGGTACAACTATCATTAGTGAGCTGCTCATGTGAATTTGTCATGGTTTGTTGGCTCTGTGCTTTCCACACTAAGCATTGAAAGGAATCACTTGCATAGAAAAATGTTTTTTCCAAGTTGTTTTGTAATGTGCAGCAGAAAATTGGAGAACTAGGTAAATCTGAAACTAACTAACTTAACTTAACCATATCAATTAGGCTGTCTTAGTAAAAATAAAAAAAAAGAAGCTTAATTTCAAATTTAAGTTGACTGTGTTCCTATAACACTCATTGAGAAACTTTTTTTTTTCCTTGCATTTTATTTGATTTTGAATATATAAAGCAAGACCTTTGTGTGCAGTTTGCACAGTTTAACTTGTACCCGGTTTCATAAAGTAAAAGCAGTGAGAAGTGCGAATGATAATAAATGGTTTATTATGACACTTATGTTCCTAAGCATAGCAGCCATGTTGGATTTTGAAGTTGAGACAAAAGAGAAACCTCTGACTTTTCCACTTGAAATTGACATTTTCAACATTTTAACTTAGAACAAGGTATTGGAAATCAAAGCATATCTTTTAGCTAAACATTCAGGGCCTATCTATAGCAGTATTTTCTTTTCCTTTATGTCTTTTAAAGAAAAATATGAACAAAACTAACAAAAACTAACAGTCCAACTCTATTACTGCTTTAATTTGTGTCAGTATATTTTCTGAGGTTGTGCTTATTACAGAAAGTTAGATAAACCTACTGTAGAAACCTTAGCCTTGCAAGGATCACATCGGACACTGAAAGAGCATTCTCCAGCAGCCTTGTAATGACTTGTACACTCCAGGAGATGTCTGTTTAGATTAATGTTTGCATGGAGCTGAGGATTGACGGGTAGGATGTGAATGCAAGGACAAGAAGATTACGTGTACTGTTTGCCTGACAGATACCCTCTCAAGCATGCATTTATAACCCTATCAAAATAATCAGAGGTGCTCAGCGCAGCAGAGCTGCCACTCTACTTTGGACAAATATTTCCCTGTTTATGGCTAACCTTCCACCTTTGGTGCATCTGTCTCCGTGACGGATCTGAAGATTGTTGACAAAGGAGTTTTAGCACTGGCTGGTGCCTGTCTGAGATATGTGGTTGTAATCCACCCAAACTCTACTGGTATGTCCACAGTGCTCCTCTGTCCAGATCAAAGGTGTTTCACAGCAAAGTTTTTTTTTTTTCCTTTCGCCAGCATCATGCTCTGGCTTTCTTCATCCTTGTCTAGGATTAGGAGGGTGGCAGCTATTCATGGCACCTTATCTCTTAACGTTGATGGCTTGCTGCTTGCTAGCCAGAAATGGCTAGCAAGCAGTACCCCCCTCTCTTAAAGCCTAGGATTTACTACACAGAAATCCCCAGTCCAGCTGGGTTTGGGGATTTCAAGGTGCGTTGGAGCAATATGTGGTATCTGTGGGCAGCAGAGTGGTAACAGGAACTTTGTAGCCCATTTAATAGAGTCACACAGCTTGCATTGTGCTAAACACTTGCTTTGCTCCAACATTGTCATGGATGATAAGCCAAATGTAAAAGTACTGAGTAATCTCAGGTCAATAAATAAATGCAGGCTTCTGCAAAGAGTGGTTTGTGCTTAACTCCTGCAGATCACACAGAGTTGAGAATGTTTTAAAAAAGTAAATTAGGGAGGTTCAGTTTTAGCATTTAGGACATTCCAGCCTTCACCTTTCTGGAATATTTCCAAGGAAGGTCATAAACTGTTTTACCACGGAGGCTACTTTTCCATCTTTCCACCTCTTTTTCTTTTTCTCTTCCTCATTCGGCAGCCTCCCATCTCTCTTTGTCTCTGTAACCTTCTGTGGGCTTCAAAGTCGGTCACGGCCTAGCTGTCGTGTTGCACTGCTGGTGTAAGAGCTGCTCCGGGCAGTTCGACACCCACGCTTCGGCGTATGGAGTCCTGGGGCGCTACTCCGTCCTCCACCCCGGGTCACCTCACCTCTCCTCTGGGCCCTGACGGGGTGACAACCCTACTTCCCAGCATGCTTTTACACATGAACACGCAGCTCTGCTTCCCTCAACTAGAGCAGCCCGCAAAAGTGCTGCCTTCACTTACTGATTTCTTCCTCTCGTTCAAACTACCATCAGTTAATCTGTATTGTATTATATCACACCTTAAATGGTTCATTCTGCCTTTCTGTGAGGACCTGGATTTTCAAAAGAGAGATTTATCCTAAAATTGTCTTGAGGTCGTATTATGGATCTTACTGAAGATATATTCACATATTCACATGTTTTATGAAGTGCCTTCATAAAACATGGCACGTGCCACTGGATCCTTTTTCTCCGGATGCTGCTCTCTGCTGGGTGATAAAGTAGAGAAGCCTTCAGCTGAAATAACACTGCACCACCTGAGCCCTCATCAGGGGCGCTGCACTGCACATTTCCCATCAGTGCACCTCACTAAGACAAATCTCTCTAAGCCAGCCATATTCCCAGCATAGTAGAGAGGCGAGCCAAATCGAGCAGAGACCCTGGAGGGCCCACCATCACTGTGGCTAATGCTAGCGCCTCACCACCTGACAGATTGGCTTCTCCTAAACGCTGCACACAGGAAACCCTAGAAAGGAGGCGGTTGAGGGCAAGAGATGTAAGAGCAGCACAGAATTTGTGCATTTTGTGTGTGCACTTCAGCATATAAAGGACTCAGCTCACTCAATCCTGTGCTGCACATCTTTCAGAAAGTGGACTGTGTCAGCAGTGCTGCTGGTGGTGCCTGGACTCGGAAGCCCAGGAGTGGTGCTAGAGGTTGAGTTTTAAAGTACTATATTGTATCCGTTTCTCTCAGTTTAAATATACTTGGCCAAGCTGAAAGAGACAGAGAGGCAAAGAGAGAGGAGAGGAGAGGAAAGTTTAAAGTAACATGATGAGAGAAAGGTGCTGATCCACTCAAATTGGTGCTGTTAACTTTGTAACTTTGAGTTCCTCTGCCAGGCCACCTGCAGCTCAACTGATACTTCTTTTCCTGCCAGATCTCATTTTATCATGTCTTTTCTGATCTTTGGTAGTGTGAATTTATTGGTTTAATAGTTTTCTTTTTTTTTTTTTTAATTAGGCCTCCGGTTCACTTCTTTCAACCCATTTTCTGTCCAGCTCTACTATGATTAATAGGTGTAGTTGTCAAATCAATAGAGAATTTATAGAAACTGCTCTGAACGGATTGAATGCTCTCTGTACCTTTAGCTCATTTATGGTGACATGGAGGAACTATTATTATGTTTTAGTCTCCGTTTTGCAAGAAGTTTACCAGCCCGTGCTCAGACTCAGGGGACAGAGGTAGATACTTAATTCTTTATTTACATTTTTCTGTTCATTTGTTTATGTGCTTCTGACACTTCTTGTGTCTGTGCTAACTGAACAGCTGGTCCCATCTCCCCGAAACTACTTTCCTCAGCTTTCCTGTCTGCTGCACATCTGTTTGCCTATGTTACTTGATGTGCAAGTTGGGTGTCGGTACACCTGCACAGGTGTGGGAACAGCTTCTTAAAAGGAAGCATCAGCAGGAAAGAAAAAAAAAAGATACATCTAAAAAGGTTAAGTGTGCTTGATAAGTAGGAGAAGTCAGGTGACTAGAAGATTTTGGCCTTCTGGATTAGCTTCTGAGCTCATGGCTCTTGGGGATTCCTCTTAAAGGACAGGAGCCGTGAACAGACTTTCCACTGTCTGCAGATGCTGCAGAACAGAGCTGTAGGAGCAGGCTGGCAGTCACTGCTGGCTGGTATGCAGCTCACATCTTGCCTCACCCTGAGTTTGAACGGGAACTTGGCGAGGGCTTGGCAGTATCTCAGCCCCCTCTACTCTCATCAGTGTAACTCGGCCACTCCTGTCAAGCTGAGAAAGAGGAGGAGAAAAACAGAGAAAAGGGGAGAGGCATCAACAGCAGTCTCACAGGTGAAGATCTAGAGCATGAATCTGCATATGTTGTTTATTGACTATTTAAGCAGGTGATTATGAGAATTTTGGTAGTAGTTTCTGAACAGCTTTGACAGGAGGAGTCACAGGTAAACAAAAAAAATCTATAAATGTTCAGGTTAAGTCTTTACATCCTTTCAGTTTCCTTTACATCTGTATGAAATGACAGGTTGATGTTGTTCTTGTAAAGCTGTTTCATGGGTCACACACTGATGTCAATGACTGAATGAAATAAATAAAAAAAAGTCTACATTTGAAAATATGACCCATGTGCTAACTAACAAGGTACGACTGTGACCAAGCCATTGGATCAGTTGATGGTGGTTGAAATTGAAGTGTTAACCTTTGTTGTTAGACTGTCTGCTACAAACTGTAGTTCTTTATGGGGTTGAAGGTTTTAAACAGAGCCTTAAATCCTATACTGGGTCACAGGGACTGAAGAAACATGCCACGCTTGTTTGTTGGCATCATATTTTGCACTGGACATATGTTGCTAACAGAATACTTGCAGGGCAGCCGCTAACTACCTAATGGAATACAGTCAAAACTTAAAATATTTATTAAAAAACACAAGCAGCAGCATTAAGTCATGAATTTGGAATCCTGTATTGATGACAAAATAGTCAGAGCTTTCAATATTGTTGTCTTAATGATTCCTAGTGTAGAAATGTCTTCAGCTCCTTGAAATCCACTTTTTTCTACTTTGAACTTGATGATTTCTGACATTGTCATCTCATAATATGCCTGGAAATAAAATACATGCATCGATGGAAAAATGTGGTCATTCTGTATTTTTGTGTAGTCAGCTGACCTATTTATTTTTAATTATAAAACTTCCCCCACAAGCTTGAATGATGGGTTCAAGATATCATGCATCACTTCCTCCACCTAGGTTCTTATCCCAATACACCCAATGCTGCTGGATCAGGGTTAATGTGAAGTCATCCAAATGTAATACCTTTTTCCATAATTTAGGAATTCAGTTATTATCCCTTGTGGAAAACTTAAATTTTACTTTTTGACTATAGGCTTGATGTCAAGCAATTTTCTTCAGACCATGCACTACACAGAGTTAAATCCTTACAAAATGGAATAAAATTTGACTGTTCACTATTTTCTCTCCATCTTTCCCCTGGCAAGATGATTGTTAATCACTGTATTTTCACATTTTTATTCAAGTATTGTAAAATTCTTTATTATACGTTAGTAGTTTAAGTGTTCTCTGTATCCCCATCTTTGATGTCCATCAATAATCTGACACATCTGGGATCATAATGAGAGGCTGGTGAAGTTGAAATCACTGAATGCAGAAATATAATATTAAACTCAGTTTAGTTATATAGCTTCTCAAAACACTTTATAAGGTATTCAGTTCCAGTTCATATCTGGGTAAATTTAACAGTTTAGTCAGAAATTCAGTCAGGTTCACATGCAGTTCAGTCAAATTATGTTATTTAATTCCAAATAGCAAAATCTATTTAAGAAACTTCAGCAGATTCTATCAATTTAACTATGCAGCAATTTCTTATCCTGACCAAACATGGGGTGACAGTGGGGAATAAATATTATCCTTTAACTATGAAAAACCTCCAGAGTGGCCAGATGTCATGAATGACTTGGAGCTAAGAGAAAAGGAAGCAGACTCTAAATAAATGGTCCAAGAGCACCTTTTATGGGAAAGAGTATTTATCTATTGGCACCAACAGATCTGTCATTATGGTACTTTCTAAGGAAGTAAAAATGAGTACTCATTGTTCATTGCACCAATGTCAGTGGTTACATATATAAGACACCCACCTAAATGCAAAGTTCACTGGGAGAATAGAAAGTAAAACAAACATGGTACACATATTTATTGGTAGCTAAAGCTTTCCACGAGGAGTACCTTCTATGAAAGGAAAAAAAAACAGGAAACACACACAGTTATACACAGAATCACTAGACCAGCAGAACTTACTATGGAAAAAACTAAGAGCACAAAGCTGGACGGCTCATTCCATGAAAGAGAGACAGCTAAACATATATACGTAACCAGAAAAAACCTTCCACAGACAGGAGAAGAATAGTAATTAGAAAGTTATTATTCTCTTTAGTAATTTTCCAGTGGGAAGCATTAAGGTTTTTGTAAAGGTGATATACATATTTTTTTTTATTCGGCCAGGTAGTGTGTAGTTACTTTAAAATCAAGACAACTGAGGAACTTCTCGGTAGCAATTTGTCAGCTCTTTTGGTTCTGGCATATTTACTCTACCACGGTAGTAAAGGAGCCCCAGAGGATTTTTAAGTCAATATCTCGCTGTTGGAGTTAGGTCCTGTGAAGTTATCTACACTGGCAGTAAGTGATCTACAGATAAGTATCCAGCAGTCTTCCTTTTCCTGGTCTAATTAGAAAATAATCAAGGAACAGTTTTTCTTTAGAGTGTTAACAAACTGTTACGTTTCCTCTGCTGACACAACTGTTAATATGATGGTTTGCTGCATTGTGCCTAGACTCCAGGTTCATGTTGGCAAGCTGATAAAACAAAGGAATGGTGTGCATGATCACACATCAAAGTGTAATTTCCCCATAAAGATAAAACATTAATCAGTTCTGCTTGAGGTGGTAATGAGTGAGGGTGTGATTGTGTGTGTATAGCTTGTATCCACACTTTGAAGACCCTGTAATATTGTCTGTCTGTGTTTTCACATCACCCTGCATCTGGCAGCACTCGTCAACAGCAGTTGATCAGACAGTTGGTCTCATCTCACTGATACGAGCAGGTTGCTTTTCATTGATTCAGGAGGAATTCTGCTGCTACCTGTGGAGATATCAGTTTTCTTTGTTTGCTTGCCTGTCTGAATTTTTATCTCCCATTTGACATATGCATGCTGAATGCAACCGCTGTTTACACTGTTTTTTTCTCCTCAGGCTATCCCAACGAGCCTGCAGCGGACATCGCTCTGGGCACAGTAAAGAAGTGGATCGAAGAAAACTCTGATAAGGTACGACACATTGCAGGGTAAAAAGTAAATTCCAGCTTAGAAGAAGCCTTTGCCCTTTTCCTATTTCACTTTCCTTAATTTTTGAATATAAATGATTGGTCCACAGCTGAATCACACAACCTCATTTGCTATGCATCTGTGTATATGACAGACATCTTCCCCGCCTGGCAATTTAAGGTCTGCATGCATATCAAATTAAAAGCCAGTCTGAGACTAATCAGCCTTAAATGGTCTGTTGACTGTTGAACTGGTCTTTGCTGGGGAGTGCTATTAAACTCAGAATTACATAACTCATAATAATCTTATTTACAGGGCTTTGCAACAGGATTTAAACCCCATGTACGTTTTCACATGTTGTCACAGCAAAACCGTGAACTCCAATGTATTTTATTGAAATTTTCTGTTACACACAATAAAGCTAAATTTGTAAATTACTGGACTAATAGGACATTTTTAGATCACAGATTAAACATTTCTCTGTGAAATGTTGGGATAAGGTTTTATTACCTTACTCTTCTTTAAACTTTTTTATAACTTTATCCCTGACATATCTGGTATGTTCCGGAGATTAAACTGGGATATAACAGAAACTATGATCATTGCTCCTGACAGTCACAGTTCTGATATCAAGCAGCACCTGGGTGTATGTGGGCTTTGACTTTCTTGCCAAGCCTCGGAAACCTTGGTGTGATTTTCAACTCTACCTCTAAGATTTTTATTTTTTATTTTTTTAAATATCAAAAACAGCTACTTTCAGTTAAGGAATATCTCCGAACCATGATACTTCATGTCAAAAACTGAGATGGAGGTGATTATTCATGCATTTATCTCTTCTCAAGTGAAGCACCATAACAGTCTTTTTACCTGCTTAAAAAAAGTGGTGAACAGTGATTACTGAGCACAGAACTCTGCTCCAAGGCTTTTAAACAAAACAGGAAAGAGACTTGCACAATGTAGCCCCAGCTTGCATTTCTGACCTTATAAGTACTCCATAACACATCCCAAAAGCTTAGATCAGCTAGTCACAGGTGACAGGTTTTTTTTTTAAAAGCTGTGGCTCCCAAGTTGGTTAACACATTGCCTCCTTCTTTACGCTGCATTGATTTGCTCCATTCTTTGAAGAAGCAGCTAAAGAAACTTTTATTTAGCAAAGATTTTTTTTAGCAAGTACTAGACTGCAGATTTTTTGTTTCATGTTTTTATTTCGTCACATTTTTTGTCTGTGTGTGCCATTTATATTTTAACTTGTGAAGGTTTTTTGCCTTTTATCCTGTGCTATATACATAAAATGTACTTATTTACTAATATCTCTGGGGGCATTGAATACAAATGTGTGTGCTCCAGTTGTAAGATTTTTATTACTAAAAAAAAGAATGTATAATTTTCTTTCATTTCCTACTAATGTTCTATGCAGGATTCCAATTGAATACATTGAGGTTTGTGGTTGTGACTTAACAAATTGTGCAAATACAACAGCTTTAAATACAGTGTGTGGGATTATTTCTATCTATGCATTTAAAGCCTTGCTTCTTAAATAGTTCAGCCTTAGCATAGTTGTGTTTGCCAGAAAATAAATTGTGCAGTTGTCATAGCATCTTGGCCGTGATGTCAGATTAGATCTGATTATCAAGAGAAAATACTGTGCTGTTAACATTGCATTTACCACAGTGCCAACACTTTTATATTTTATTATCTTGCAACATGTTTAGCACTAATTTACAGGGTTACACTTCTAGAGAAACCAATCTAAAGCTGGAAATAAATGCTATACAAACTGCTAGGAGTTTGAGACTTTTTCATCAGTATGTATTGCGGCTGTCAAATGGAGTATAACAGGTTGAACAGCAATCATACATTTTTTGTTTTATGATGCCAGAGCTTTGTCGAGTTGTCATGAGGCACTTTGAGTCTTTATGGAACATTTATCAGACTGTGTGAGTGAGTGATGGTAACCTTCGGGGGTCATCTCTATTTACCGAAGAACTGTTTATATCTATCTGTCACAGCAGATTGAAGTGTTTTATAAAGCTTACAATTTGATGTGCTGCAACATCCCTCAGCTGGGGTTATGAATGTTGTGAACAGGCAGCCAAATGATACAGAGTTGGTAGATTACTTTGCAGTTGATGAGTTGTTTGCCGCACTTGTTCTCTGCCAGATGATTCCTGTAACATGCAGTTGTGGAATCCATCAGCTCTCTGGCATCAAGTGTGTTTCATATGGCTTATTGCTGGCTGTAAATAAAAAGGTAATGTGGGAAGCTGACGTTTGTTGCTGTGTTGTTCCACATCTAAGATTGCCACTTGATCAAAGGACACAATATTGTATTGCTTTGACTTATGTGTATCTCTGCTTTGGGCAAGCCAAGGAAAACATTTTACAATTCAAGTGGTGAGTGAGGTCTGCAGAGGCCTGCCCAAACATGGATTGTTAAAACTGTCTGGTTACACATGGTGAATACTTAACTCTAAGTAGACCAAGTAAGCTTTTAACAAGATCAGAGAGAATAAAGTGATGCACTTTACCCAGTGGTGCAGCAATATTTTTCCTACACTGGATCAAATCACAGAGCAACATGAGTTACATCAGGAGTCATTGCTCCCATTTCCCCTTCATGCATTATTGCACAATGCTTTACAATTCCTGGTGCATCCCAGACCTTTTTTCCCCCTAAGGAATGTTAAAAAAAAAAAAAAAAAGTATTCCTTGTAGTAAATTTGAACTAAATGTATTTATATTAGTCTTCATAAAGTAAAATCAGACCCATAATTCGTAAAAATTAGCCTGAAGAATAAATAACATACCTTTTCATTGAGGAAGACTTATTTCAAATAACAGGAAACGTCTGAGAATCTAGAATTTGCATAGAGTTAAAGTAAATATAATCAACACATTATTCTAATAAAATGGAAATATGGACAAAAGGATAAAATTAATTACCAAGTTTAGTATCACAAATATTATTCAGCTAATTAAATAATAGTGTTTTGATTGCTCAAAATACTTTTATCTGAGTATATAAAAAAAAGTCTTATCTTGCCGTGTAAATTGGCAAGTGATTTGATCTTCATTAGTGCAAATTAAAAGTTATATGACATAAAGTAAAGTTTAATGTTGAGACATTTTTGTGATTTTTGAGTTGCAGTTATGTAAATGTTGGAATTCCAGTTTTTAAACTTAACTTTTAAGTAAAAGAAAATCTTAGGAAAAACAATTTAGTGAATGTGTGATCAATCATCTTTTATTGCACAGGACAACAGCAATATTAGGCAGAGTTAAGCACCTTACTGGATCCGGATCAATAAGTATCTTGGCAGATAGGCAGACCTCACTCAGTCTCTTTGATTGGCTGATTGGGAATTTAAAGTTAAAGTGTTACTCTTGCAATGGTGGGATCCAGCAATGGTGGTCTGTCTGGCACAGGTGCATGTTGGATTTTTGGATCCCCACTTAGATCAAATAGTGCACATAAAAAAAGATGGCTTGGCATAGTTGAAAGAGCATTCATAGTGGAAACTGGAAAAATGAACAAAGCCTTTCAGGACCTTCACTCAAAAATGGATGAAGGCATGGTGTTGACACATAAATTTTACAAAAAAGTCTAACTTTGGCTGAGGTTAGGACAGCACAGTTGGTAGTCAGGGTGAGTATTTTTTTCTGACTGGCCAGATCAGTAAATGGTGGACTACAATTCATTCCTTCTTTTTGGGGGGGCAATACAGTTACATGACAGGGAAGGACTAACTAGATACAGGCTTGAGGCAGTAAATGAATAAGTGGTTGTCTTGATAGTTTCCTATTTGAAGAATAAAAATTCACATTCACTGAAAACTCAAAATCAAGGTTCAACACAATCATTGTCAATTAAATGTTTATCTAATCATTAATTAATTCAGAAGTTCTTTAATTTTTCAATTTGCAGCTTGAAAGAAGAACTCTATTATAATTTGACAAGCTTTCAGACAACTTTTTAGCATAACTATCAAGGTCACATCTTCCTCATTTTCTTAAGACTTTGGGATGCTTGGAATGGATTTAGAGGTGATCTGAAGAAAACACAGTTTGGTGTTTTAAGTATTTGCAGTAGTTATGTTTCTTTTCCCTTGGAAGGAAAAGGCTGAATTAAGCTGAATTCAGATTGATAAACATTCAAATTGCAAAATGCAATCTTTGGTAGTTGTGCAAGCGAGCTGCACCCACAATATCAAGAAGACAACCACAGATATGTTTAGAAATACAATTTATCACAGCAGCATTTTGTCGATTGACACAACTAGAATCAGTGTGATTGATAACTGACGCAATTCTATTTCAGGCAGCATGTCATGAAAAATTATGAGATGACATCTGTTTACTGCATAGAGCAATCAATCAATACTAGCATTCAGAATAAAATCCTTGAATATATTGTTCCGTTAAAGTTATTTTGCTATTTTATTCATTCTCAGTTACTTTTCTTTCTTCAAAGTCAATCACCAGGCAGTGAGATGTTTTTTTTTATGCTAAGCATTGTTACAGTGACTCAGGGAATAAATTGCATGCAGTTTTTTAAGATTATGTCAAAAAGAAAAGTTTGTGAGCATCTTTGTCATGCACTGAACAAAAGCAATAGATTGCTGCGCTCGCTCACCTCGAGCTTTGTGCGCTCAGACCCAAAGCGTCTGTGATGTGGGCGTCCAGAGAGACGAGTCATTTCAGCGCCATGATAAGGAGCCTGCTCTGGGAAGATACTGTGCTATTGTGACTGAATTTCAGCACAATGGGCTGGCTGAGGATCTAACATGCTGGGGGTAACAGAGCACTGACCACAGGCTCCCTCTGCAAACCTCTCCACTGACTCATTCTCTCCAACATCATGGACTGGCTTGTGTATGTCAACGTCTGCAGCTGTGTTATCCAGAATTGATACATTTGATTTTGGCACGCTGTAGTCATGCAACCGGCATGTAATTGAAATGTCCACAAAAGTGGTCTGTGGTTCAGGAATATATTACGTGTGAGACCAGACGGAACGATAGAATGGGAGGGAGCGGTGGGGTGTGATTGAGTTGCAAAGTTTATCTTCCAGGCCAGCTTTCTACAGCCATGATGCATTCACCAGCACACAATGGAGCACACTGATAATTTGAAATTCACTGTTAGCTTGACAAAAACATCCAGAGTAATAGAACAAGCACCCTCATCATAGTCAGGAATATCAGATCCTTTGGTCCAGAGAGATTTCAGAAAAGATGAAAGATTAAGGGAGGCTGGCCTCAGCTTCTGTGTAACATTCCCAAGAAAAAAAAGGAAAGATATTTTGCCATATACAAGATGTAAGCCTCTGAGGAGTTTCCCTTCAGTCTTGAAAGTTATGGAAAATTGTGAAATTCATGTGATCCAGGACCTATTATTTGTAGAAAAAGAAAACATGGTATGGAAAAAATATTTTTAATTCATAATTGTTTTTACCTTTTAATTGTCTAAATAGCCCATCAAATTCATCCATCCATCCAACCATCACAGCTTGTTACTGTAATCGAAACATCTACTATAAATCTATTATGAATTGTTGAATTAATACTTAGAAATGGAATATAAATGATCTACAAACTGCATTATATACAAACTGCATATTTATCTATGAAGGTTTGAGCATGAAACATTGTATAAGACTCCTGGGGGGAAAAAATAGTGCGTAACCCTCAAACGAGCACAACCAGCTCTACAGATGGCATACAAGTGGTTCCTCCTGCTCACAGCCTGCATGCCTCTCCAGTCATTTGGCTTTGGTTTATTTCTCATTTTCAGATCTAATTTGGTTTAATTTGGGCTTACATAGGTTTAATCTACAGATGAAAAATGTGGCCTGACACTTTATTTGGCTGCCATGGATGTGCTCTGGACAGCCAAGCTTTTTAATGAAGCATCTCAAGGAGCCGGCAGGCCCGTATTACTGAGACAGTCTGAGCACTTGAGACAGATTGAGAGTCTGTAATAAGCTCTGCTGCGCTGAGCTTCTCGGGACAGAATTGATGTGTAGAGATTTCACCTTTCAACATGGCACTGGCTTGGGCTTTATTATTAAGCACTCTCCTTTGCCAGTGATGCTCCCAAAACAGGTGTTTACGTCCCAATTTATGTTCTGTCAATAATCTGTTTACCTTAGCAGCATCTGTCACTTAAGAAATCTAATAATAAATTCACTCACAAACCCAGTCTGGGGAGTCTGTGACAAATGTCAAGTGGCTATTAGGAATGAACACAGTTGTTGGCATTATATAATGGTTTCCATAGATGTGTGTAGATGTATATCAGTTTAGCAGATGGGTGTTTAGCATTATAGTGTTGTCATTCATCAGAAGAAGATGCATGTTTTTTCTACATGCGCTGTATACACCAGTTTACCTTCAGAAAATGTAAATTAAACGTTATCTTGCAGGTATAGCAGGCTGACTAAACATTATGTTTTTGTTTCTATTGTAGTTTACATTGTGCTGAATCCATTTCACAAACAGAAAATCCAAACAAACTCAATCATTTTGTTAATCAGATTTCTAATAAATCAGTACTGTTCAATTTATTTATAGATGGTTGGAGTTGTTAATAAATAAATAACACAACCTTAGCGTTCCAATAAATATCAAATCAAAACCATTAGAATGAATTGCAATTTAAACAGAATTCTGTATAATTTTAGCCTAAATGTTTTTTTTTTCCCCCTTTGTAAATGCTATAGCACAATAAATGTTTTGGTCCTTTCACAGTCATTCCAGCTTTAGGCTTTGATTATAAATAGTAATTTATTAAGTTAAGACACTTTTGTCTTTTTACATCTAAGCCACCATATTTGCATTTCACTATGAGATAAAATACAAATGATGTATAAAGCTAATATCTATTGTCATTTGGATTTGTTATTAGACTCACTATTCTATAGGTTTTCATTCCACTGGTGTCTTGATTCTCCAGTGGATTACTCTTCTGTAGTTGAATGTTTTTGTTTTTTAGTTTCATCATATTCTTCTAAATGCCGCTCCTGTATTGGTTGCTTTACAACCAATACAGGTACTGGCATCAATTAGGTATTTATGCCAGTACCTGATTGGCATCAGGTATTGTTGTAATGTCATGTTTTTCTACAATTACCCAGCCCTAGTTCCCAACTCTAAGACATATTGCACTTATTTAATAAGTTTAGAATTTATCAAAATTGTGCTACATAGATGTTTGGCATGGACATTTTTTGTTATTCATATTGCTGTAAAACTTCAATACAGTTCTCTTCATATCCTCAAAGATAGAACAAGAGATAAATGAAGTTATGGGTGAGAGTGTGAATGAGTGTTTGATCTCTAGGCACGAGGGGGACTAATGTTGATCTGCCCTGTGTTAAAAGCTAGCATTAGTCTGTTGAAGTCCCTTTGAATTGATTGCTTTGATTGAAGGAATCAAGGAAATGTGACCAGTTCAAGATCCAGGACCATGACTCAACACTGTAGTCCTCACCCAGAAACTATATTGGCTTGTGTGCATGAAGAGTTTGGCCTCAGAGGACCTGCATCCTCATGTGGGTGTTAAAATGCCTTAAAGGGAAAATATGAATACCTGATAAGTTTTTTTTTCTCCTCTCAGAGAATTACTGCCCTTGCTAATGTGTAACCTGCACTCTGATACATTAGTGGTAGCCATTTGGCCAAAAGCAGTGAAATGGGCCTTTTATGATCTGAGGGTTTTATCGGGCTCTGTCTGGATATTATGATGTGTTCTTTGATTTCCCTGACCTCAGGTTAGTTTATTTAAATATTGCCAGCTGGAGTGCTCAGATTTAAGATCACATCAAATTTCTTAACTGACACAGGAGAAAGTTGGTCTCAAGTGTATAACTTTTCACTCTGTAGTTTATCTGAGGAGGGAGACGCAGCTTTGATTAAGCGCTCTTGCTGTCAAAGATAATGAAAAGTTTATCATGAGCAGCAAACGCTTCAGTATATTTGGTGTTTATCTGACTGGTCTGATTGAGCTCTCGCCTTCAGAGAGAAATCCTCTCTGCACCAGTGGGGATTAAGCCTATCTTCTCAATCTATACCCAAAGAGCAAAGTGTTGCTTTACTCCTGGTAATTGCAGAATAATCACCTGTTTCTCTCATGTAAGGTGACTTTGAGGGTTCCTTTTGCAGGGAGATTAATATTGAATGTTAGTGTTATCATCAGCCAGAAGAGAAAAAATGGATAAATGAAACTTAAATTTCAGAATTGATTGCATCATTTAAAAGGTAATTGGAAATCTGCTCTGATAAGACATGTTAACTTTAATCGGGTACCAAGCACCTTATTAAATAACACACAGTTGGCTGAAATGTTTGTAACAAAGACCTGTTATTACTTGTTTGAATTGTTTTCCTGATATCCAGGTGCTTGTGTACATGTCCACTTTGCTCAAAAACAAATAAAGCCCTCCGCCTACTGACACATGGAAGCTGAGATATTCTCAGAGTTCAGCTCGCTCTGTTCCTGCAGATACCACAGTCCCCATCCATGCTTATTGTGCTGGAACAAGCTATCTTAATGACATGCTAATTGATTTAGTGTGGCACAGATAGCGGTAAGCTGGCACACCGTGATAAAGCAGAAGTGGGCTGAGCTATTGGTTCAGAAGAGGACAGGAGACTCATCAAACTCCAGCGAGCTCATTCACTCTATTTGAACACAATTTTACACTACTGTGCTCCAGATTGAACCATGGAGACCTTAACTGGGTGTTTGTGGTAAAAAAAAAATTAGCATAAGTGGTTGTAAGTGCTATATATGTCTTGAGTTCAGGTGGGACAAACAAAAAGAGCGACTGGTGTTTTGTCACAACTCATGTCAGTTTATTATTTCTCTCCTTCCCCTGATATTAAATCATAAACTCCGTTGTGCAGAAGTAACCTTGCTTAGCATTGCTTCTGTAATTACCTTGCTATTGACAATACTGGAGATAATGCACAATGAACTTGTCAATAGTAAAACAGTCTAAAATTAACTTTGAATGGCCTTGTTTTTTAACATTTAAAACTGAAATTTGACATCTAAACAGACCAAATTCTAACTTTTTAAAATGAGCCACAGCTACAACAAAGTGGATAAGATCAAGCCATATTTATGTATTAGAGTAGCCTTATCAAAGTCCAGATGAAGATATAATTTGTGGTAGGACTTTAAAACTGATGGTCACAGATACTTTGTCAACTGGACTAAATTGTTTTACCAAGAAGGGTAAAAATGTGGATTAAAACCTCAATGTGTCAAGACTTTTATGAAGCAATTAAAATTTATGTATCGCTTCACTTGCCAATGTTGTAAGATCTAAAATACATAGAAATTTGTTGTAACATGACAAAATGTGGAAATCTTTAAGGATGATGAATAATCTTTATCCCACTGTATAGAAAATTGAGAAAAGTAACATGTTTCTTCCTCTTTTTACTGGATGATGATTAGTTTTGTAAGTTAAGATTTTCAACAATCTGGTTGAAGTCTTATTCCAACAAGCAGGTGTGTGTTTGCTCAGTACAGAATGAGTTTTAAATATCTTCAGATTCCTTGTTAAAATATTCGTAACAGCATGTGGTTTCCATCCTTTGACCGATGAATGTTGATTATTACTCACTACAGCATAAACAAACATATTCTCCGTGTACATAGTGAGCTGCTGATTTTGTATGAGGAGCACATATCCATGTCTTACCAGCACTACTGATTTTGTAGGACTGTTGCTCAATACCGGGAAGAGGGTGGAGACCACCACTGTGATTACTTTAGCTGTTGCTGTATGATTGCATGTTCTCTGGCATGTGATTAGGGGGAATGGGCCATATCTCTCACAATCTCAAAGGGAGATCAAATCAGCCTCAAAGCCTGGCTTCAGGCAGTGGTGCATTTGAAAGTCAATGTTTTATTTCTAGCATAAATTACTTGATCACAGCACTTTTTCGCCCCAAGGTTGTATTTGAAAGTGAGGGTTCTTTCAATTAAGAGGTATAAAAGAGGGCGTAATGTTTGCATAATATGTCATGCTACAAAAGTCTCCGTCAAGTCCACTAAATTTATTTAAATCTGGAAAAACATTTTAATACATTTAGGGGTAATCCTATAAAGGCTATTTACATGTGAGTCTTGCAGGTTTTGCTTTAATATTCTATACAGGAGTGAGAGTTGCTGAAAATTGAATCCAGGTGCATCCTTACCGGGTTTGTTTATGGTGTGCCAAAATTTTTGAGCCTCCTTGAGCATTCCTCTTTACATTATTGAAAGGATTTTCAATTGGTTTTTACTTCTCTGGTATTCACAGCTGTGATTGACAAGAGCACCTGTCTCTGTGGGACTCAGCCAGCTTGGACAGTGGAACGATGCATGCTGTAACTCAGCGGGGATCCACAGATGAATCTGGTCACTGAGCTCAGCTGCTGGGTAGAGACTGAGGGAGGAGGGTGATTGAGGAGGAGGTGTTAGCAGTTCAAAAGCTAGAAGCAGAGTTGGCATTTTAGAGCTCCTACACTGTTTGGAAAAGTCAAAGAAACTACAGAATGTTCAGGTGTTCACTAGATTTAGATAAGTATTGAAAAATATTTGTACTTCCTGACAATTCATTCACCCATCTGTTTATCTGTCCATCTATCTCTTTTTATCTATTTGGTCATACATGAATTTATCCTATATGTCTCTTTGTCCATCCTTAGTCTGTTAACCCATTCATTTATTTGTCCATCCATTAGTCCATTCATCCTAGCACCCATAAATCCATTTATCCACTTGTCTCTCCACCCATCTGTCTGTCCATCTATTTGTCCACCAATCAGTATATCAATATATCAAACAGCATTTGTCATTACAACCTGGTCGCTCCCCAAAAAAGTGATTGGATACATACATATCTTGTATGAAGCGTTTAGTAACCAACATGCTGATCAGATGATCAGATATTAGCCAAGCAATTTTTATGAAGGAAAAGAAAATTTGAGAAAATGTGAGTTTGTTACCATCGCTGATGTGATACTGATACATTTTTCTAATATTGTGCTTCCCTTATTAAATCACCAGTAGTGTAGTACTTAAAGAATCTAACATGGATTGACAACTCTACTAATTTGTTTTGAAAAAGTAATGACATGTAAACTTCCTTTGATTGTCTTTTGCATTTTTGCATCAAATTAAGACAGCAAAACCAATACCAACCTCATTCTCACAATCCAATTCATTTTGGTGCATTATATACAAAAGTTTTGAAAGTATCTTCAAATTTGTTATGAAAAGGAGGTGAACTATGTGAGCCCTTGGGCAAGGGTGATGAGGCCTAAAGACAACCTATTGTGTTTATGCCACATTAGTATGCAAATGTAGAAATAATTAAGAAAAGCAGTTTATTTTCTTCTGATGTCTAAACAGCTGTGCGTGTTAACAATGCGACCTGACTGTGAACCTTCATTGGAGCTGTCTCATCTTTGCCATGTGCAGCATTCCTGAACTGGACCCTATCTGCTGTATTCCTGAGACTGTCTGAAATTATCAAAGGACGGCTGCATTAATTGCTTGACCTTGGCAGGGAGCCAGGTGGTCCGGGTTCACTCATCACCTGTAGGCATACCAATTGCCCAAGCATCTTTCATTGCCCCTGTGCACCTCTCCCCTTTCTTCTCTAGGTTAAGCCTCCACTAAAAGGTCTTGGTAAATACCTCAAAGAGCTGCTGCAAAATGTTATTTTCCAAACAACCTTCAGTCTTACCTGAAAGAGTAATAACATTTCATTTGAAGTAATGGCTAAAATTGGAATTGGACATCCCAGCTTTTCCCAGACCTGTTTCAGGCAGTGGTCCCACTGCCGTTGCACAGCACCTGTCTCTACCCTGGCATAAACACCAGAGAAGGTGCTGCTCCAGGAAACAGAGTGGTTTGTCTGACTTATGGCTGATACATTCATCAAGCTTGTGCCAAGCCAATATCACACTGTCAGAAAGGAGCATGTGGCATTCTATCACCATGAGAGGGTGTGACAGAACAAGTCTTTTTCTATTACACTCTCTTAGGGCAATCTTTGATATTGCCTCCATTCTCCTCTGTAATGTTGTTTAGCTTAGCTGCTTGAATCTGTAGTGCTGGGTTTGACCTAAATGTAAAAAATGTAGATCAACTATAGATCATGGTCTTAGTAAAATATTCTGATTGTTTTATTTTTTGACATGACATGTCCAGGTTGTCGCTGACATATGGTGAGTGTAATTATTGTACTGAAGCTTTAGCTAAAAAAAGTGCAAAACAGCTCTGCTTTAAAAGTTTTAGATCAAACTTTCATCCATTAGCATCATATGGCTCCTTTGTTTCACATCAGATATTAAATAATAATGAATGGAAATCCTGTCCAAAATTAATTACTACAAAGATTGATTAGATTTTACAAATCATACTGAATGTCAGTCACTAAGTAATTTCTCCTTTAAGCCTGGTTTAAACGCCTATTCCTGTTACTTGTCTCGTTAATACTTGACTAAAATTTTAGGTTTTATTCTTTCTCATTTGATATTTGGCAGCAGCGCTTTCCCAACTTATCCCTGACTTATCAAGACGAGTAGGCAGTGTTCCCATGGATTTCCTTCAACTCCATATTCTCTGTTTTTGCTACTTTTCATTCAGCTGAAGCTGTTAAGAAGCTGTCGCAGACCAGAGTGGTCCCCTGTACATTTCTGTGTTCTCCTTGCCTGAAGCACAGAATTACTATTTATATGCTGAATGCCGACAGTACACCAGAGTCTGTCCCTGCTCAGCCAGCATAGCTACAGCAATACTGCTATGAGTTTATACTTGTCTTCTGGTTTTATGACTTTCTTTTGACTGAGCAGGAGATGGTTTGTGCTTGAGCACAGTCCAGTGCATTAAAACTTGAATTTGGGCTGCTTGGGAAAGTCTTTGGCTTGCATATGATGCCCATTCAAGACAAAAATTTGCATGTTTTTAATGTGGCCTCAATTTGTTTCCTTCTTACTTTATTTTAGAAAGCATTTCAATCTTTTGCCTAATATTTGTATACATAGTAAATTCTGCAGAGTTAAATCAACACTATGCCGAGTCTATTTGGTCCCTTTCAGAATTGGCTCTTATAGAGTTATTTCAACAATAGTTTGAATAGTTATAACTTTTTCAAGTGTTAAAACTACTCAGTTTCTTGTTGAAATAACTCTGAAAAGAGTTAAATTGACACAGATTCTGATAAGGACCAAATAGACTCGGCATAGTGCTGATTTAACTCTGCAGAATTTACTGTGTATATTTAAACTCTTAAAATGGTTGAATTTGCACCTATTTTTATCACTAACAGTCTCTCCTGACTTCCAAAATGAAAATGTACCCTTTTATCAAGCCATTGAATTAGATTTGCTCACAGTTAGGGGATAAAAAGCTTCTCCCTCTGTAATGTGAAGACTACAGATACAGTTTTTCATAAAGGCTTTGATGGATATCAAATCTAATCTGAAGAATACGAAACCAAAGTATTCTGGCAAATCCGAGTAGATTTACTGTCTTTGATGTGGAGTAATTCTGCTTTTTCATCTGAAGAGGGCAAACGTCAAACTTAGCAGACATGACTTTCTCAAGAATGAAGTTATGCTGCAGATAACCATCCTCCAATGGAAGCCTGATGATGTTATCACCTGTCTGAGAGTTTTTAGCACTTTGAGGCAGGAGATATATTACTTCAAGTAGAAAACCCAGAATTTTTGTTTTGAGTCTTGACTGCTTTTACCAAACATCTACATTTCTTCTTGAATTGCATCAAAGTGACTTTAAGTTCTTACAGGAAACCGCAACCTTAGTAAAACATGTTTTGCATAGTATCATCTATAGTCTTTCACCTGACAGTCTAGTGCCATAGTTTCTGTTAGTTATTTAATCGAAATATGATTTTGCTGTTAATTGGTTCTTAGTTATTACTAAATAGTAATTATTAAAAAAAAAAAAATAAATCCTAACAGACTGAAATATTTGTGTTTATTTTTTTAAGGATTTTGCAAATTCCACCCAAAAACATCAAGCTTTACCTCAGTGGTTCTTAAACTTTAAAAGCTGAGCCTCCAGTCAGAGGATAACAATTGCCAGTTCTTCTAACTTCATCCTGGCTAAAAAAAAAAAGAGGATGAACCTTAATTTTATTCTAACATAATAAGTAGAATTAGGATGATGTTCAAAAAGATGTGTGTAGCCTTTATACCGAGGTAAGTCTAATTGAGATTAAAAGTCTTTTTTTTCTTTTTTTTTTATGTAAGATGTTTCTAGTATTGTCCTTCAGATTGCATTATTTGGAAATTTAAAAACATAGAATCAAAGTTGTTGCTCTTTAAAAAAAAAAAAAAAAAAAACAATATGCATATGTTTGAGAAGCCATAAAGTTAATCTGTGCACATCAACCAGATGACTGGTTTTTATTTAATAAAAACAAAACATTTTTTCTCGGTGACAATAAATCAGACTACACTTTCCTGTTTTTGCTAGTTAGCTCATTTATATTTGCTTAGTGCCAAAATAGTGAATGTATTTTATGAAGGCATGCAATAAGTTAGAGTAGGACTTATTACATTTCTAAATTTAAAGAAACTAAAAAATAATTTTTTCATTGTTTTGAAATTCATCAAATAGAAATCATTTTAGTTAGCATAATTGAAAAATATTTTATAGAGTACGTTAATATCTGAATTCAGGTGCAAACATATTACACTACATAAAAAAAAATCTGCTAATAGTGATTATTCCTATGAGACTCATCTTTACGCGTATATGGGAGGAAACAATTTCAATCCTGTGTATGGTTTGTGTGTGCAGCAATGTCCAAGGTGTAAATAAAAAAATAAAAAATAAACTACTAAAGACAAAATGCAGGTTTATACAGAAATATCTGTTCTCTTCATTTGTGCTCATCCTTTTATCCCAGTGTTGTGGCTCACAGCTTCATACTTCATTGATACAATTTTAACAGTATGTTTCTTCTTGCAGTAACCTTTCCTGTTTCAAAAGCCCAAACTGCTTTTATGTTTTGAAATGTTGCATTAAGTTTGTGTGGCTTTATTCTGTCAGATAGAACAAACAATCAGGGCTCTGTAGTTTCTCTTAACCTTCACTGCTACAAAAGTTAAGTTTTAACACATCAAATAGGCTGAAAACATCAATTTAAAGATAATTTGTTTATTCAAAAACATCCTAAAGAAGATAATGGTCTGTTCTT
Organism: Alfaro cultratus; assembly: GCA_903066825.1. Classification (NCBI taxonomy): domain Eukaryota; kingdom Metazoa; phylum Chordata; class Actinopteri; order Cyprinodontiformes; family Poeciliidae; genus Alfaro; species Alfaro cultratus. The sequence continues at coordinate 41,829 of CAEFZX010000060.1, read as the reverse complement.
TTTGTTGTTGTTTTGTTTTGTTTTTTCTGGGTACACTGTAAAAAAAACTTTCTAGAGACGGCTCTGCTTTCCTTTTTATCAGAATAAAACACCACTGACTACAGAAATTATTATAGATAAAATCACAAAGATGGAAAGTTTTAATGATGCTCATGAATATTTTTTCATTCTCCAGAATCCAGTATGCCACATTCCTCTTAACAGGTATTTTTTTTTGTACAAAATAAGTCAGCCCTGCATTTCATAAATGTCAAAAATATGTTTAGGGAGACAAACAGAATGTGGGAAATCTTTCTTTTCAGACATATATCTCTGATGTGTTACAGGACAATGTACAAATTGACTGATTCAGATCAGCTGTTTCCTTATACTATTTACTTAAGTTGAAGCCATTAGCACTTAACTGGGAAATCCTGTTAATTCCAGACAACTCACGCTTTCAAAAGCTGCTATTTGAATGTCTCTATTAGTGTCACTGGATTCCTGTCAATACCTGCTGCTGTTTGTTTGCATCCTTGTACAATGGCACCTTGATGTAAACTGATGAAATCACTTATGAAGCTTGGCTTGGTTTTGCTCCGGGCAGTCCTTCTGAATACGCTCCTTGCTGCAGTTCAAAGCGAAACATATTACATACGCTGTCAGCGAGGCTCTCACATTCACAGTCGCGCCGTCCTAGTCTAAGATACTGTTCTGTTTATCATAAAACAGGACTGAATGTAATGAAGACAGACCGTGCCATGACCTTCAGAACAAACAAAGTACTTGAACTTGCTTTACTCTCCAAACATCATGTTTAGAGGAACTCCTCACTCCGACTCTGACGCATCCTCTTTGCATCTAATGCTCTCAGATGTTTTCACAGTGCTGAGTTTATGTAGCGCTGGTTCCAAACAATTCACACAAGCCATGTTTAAAAATAATAATAATAATTGCACACATTATCTCTGGTGATGTCTGGTCAATCTGAATGACATTACAATCAAAACATGGGGTATATTCAGTGTGGGTGCCTTCCACTCCCATCTGAAATACTGATTGAGAGAGAACTGTGAAAGGCTTTGAGCTTTTTTCTTTTGCCATGAGTTCTGTCAACATGACCTGATGGGACTCCATTCATCTCCTTACTCTTCATCATGCAGCCAAGAGTTGGACCATAACCACATTCATTCTGTCACATCATCATCACCAAGGTTTCAGATGTGCCCTTGTCGGAAAATGCTGCAAAGGGAGAGTGCGTTTGTTGGACAGAAGAAGCAGAGAAATATGTTTGGATTGGTAGTTTCATATATTCTTGGGCACAAAGAAGATATTACTTTTACACATTTGCCTAAACATAAATATGTAAATTAGGTGTATATTTATCCCTATTTAAAATGAAAGGAGCGTTTAGGGATTAGAACTTTTTAAAATGTACCAGCTCCTTTATAAAGGGCACAAAAGTAATTGGAAAAGGACATTTAGTTCACTTACATTTATAGAAATAAACATAATCTTTTCCATTTCAATTACTGATATAAAAGTCGGGAGTTGATCCTGGGCTGTTACAGTTGGAAGAGTTTGCTTTAAACCGACAACATGGGGATAGAAAAATATACAGTTTGACACATATTGAGTAGTAAAACAGTGCACTGATAAAGATAGCTACACCTAAAGAAATAGATGAACAGGGAAGACAACAATAAAGTATGATTGGAGGATGTCCCTCCTACACGCTCCAAAAAATGCACCCCCACTGTTTCCTATTTAATTAAGGAAACACACCGGAGGCATTTGGGTAAGGGCCAATGCTGCATCAATCCTTTATAGACCTATTTGTTCAATACTTTTGATAAAACCATCCACAGCTGAAGTCCAGTAGTCCGTTCTGTGCCATTTCACTTTAGCATAAATGTTGCACCTCTACATAGCACACATCATGTCCTGCACTCACCTTGGGAAACAAGATGCATCAATATGGTTAGGAGGACATCAGTTATTGACAAAAGTTTAGTTATTCTCCACCGTCTGGTACTCATTTTTTTGAGAGTAAATTGATGCCCATAAAAATAGCAAATAGTTTTCATAGAATAAAAACTCACATCTACTTTTTTTATTCCTTTTTAAACTCACCTTTACTCCCAAACTGTTGACATCACAGAGTGCACTCAAAGCTGCATTAAAGCTGAATTAACCATTCATCAATAATGCAAGACAAAAAGTTTGAGAGCGTGAGCCAAAACATCAACTTCTAAACATGGCAGAAGCAGTGTAATGGTTTGGGCCTGCTGGTTTTGATTTCACTCAGCTAGATAAGTTTGGAGATGTTATGCTCAACTTCAGCCAAGTAGATTGAGCGATGTTTCATCATACAGCTGGAGAATGAACCAAAGGGTAAAGTGAAAGTAATCCAGGAGTTTATTAAAGAAATGTCATATAATAGTCTAGCCAGTCTCATAATTTTGACCGAAATGGGCACATTTTCTCTTGCTCAACACTGAACTTTAGACAGAAACACCCACAAATAACAAACTCAAGGCTTCCGCACTAAATGGCTAGTGAAGCATCAAGGATATAACAGCAAGTTGTGATGTCCATAGGCTCTAGACTTCCAGTCATTGCCAGCAAAGGAAGGTTAAACAAAATATGAAAAATAAGCTAGTTGTTTTCTTTTGAATTTGTGCAAATACATCTCATCTCCTGACATACAGAGGAAAAAACTGTAGTTCCTAACATTTTTTTAAAAATATTTTTATCCAACCTTCTGATTATATTATTATTCAACCTATTCAACCTGCCTCTTAGCTGATTCATTAAATTTTGTTGTGTACAAAAGCAAACAAAATCTGTAAATGAGTAAATCTATCTGTACCTGTACCTGATTTACCCATCATCCTTGTCTGTTCATGTCACATAAATATGTTTGTGCACAAGATCCTATTTAAACGCATCTCAGCAGGATATTGCTGTATTATTTTACATAGCCTTTATTGATTTGTTCTTGCAGGAGCAGGCAACTCTAAATCGGTCCAAACACTGTTTCTGTACTGTTTTTGCATGCTGAGCACTGTATTGTAGGTCTGAGCTTGCTTCAGTTGACAGCTTTGTGGTTTCCACTGACAGAAGAGACTTATTTATACCTCTCATCCTCTGTGCAGCCTCTCTGAAGGCCTGGGCTACAAACCACAGAGACTGCACAGCTTTTGACAGGGTATCACACTGCAAGGCCCCTATACACAGTTTTGAATGGCAGCAGCCTGCCTCTCATTTCCCTGTCTCTATTGCTGTGAAACTTGTCTCTTTGCACATTATTGACAGTTTTCATGTTGGGATTTTTGCTTGTATTATGAATTTGTAACTTCTCTGAAGTAATGTTTTGCTCTGTGAACTTGTCGTTCTCTTTTCCAGTCAGACTTAAAGCTGTTAGCCAAAGTTTTATTTAAAATCAATGAATTTACTTCAGTTTTTCACCTGTGCAAGATTCTGTGGGTAGTTTTCTTTTTCCTTTTGAATCATCATCTAATGTAGATAAAACTGTACTCTACCAGAATAAGATTGTGTCCAAATGCATCCAGTGACATCCCATAAGGTATTTGGCATATGATGCACATTGCTCTTCTACCTTAACCACATGTTTTTGTTCACACTGCATTCTCAAAAGTATAAACAGGCTTTTTTCAATGTTGCAGCCAAACAGTACAATATGTCAAGAGTAAAAAAAAAAAAATAGAAGCAGTTTATGAAGACCCAGAGACTGAAATGGTAGCATTTTAAGTATAAAAGATATGTTTTATTTTTTAATGAACTAGCTTGCATCTTAGCTGAAGTGTTTTGTTTTATGTTTTTGTATTTGCAGGTCTACTTTGATTTTTCCAGCCACACTACGTGTTAAATAGCAAGTACAACTTAGCAAGTACCAGAGTGTTTCCTTACAAGTAAATATTCTGATTAATCTTAACTTGTGGTGTGTTATATCCATCTAAGGTGAAATGGGATTTTTCTGTCAGTAGTTCCGTTTTTATCTGAAACCTACAGATGAAGAATCAAAGCAAATGTAACTGAATGCTCAGTGGTTTGTTCCTTTAACTTAACACTTACCCTATGATGTGATACGGTTAAAAACAACAACTAAAAAACACCAGCTTCTGAAAAGAATTAAATGACCTGCACCTTGTAGCGGACTGCACCGTTTCCTCATTTTACCAGAGTATGGAAACAAATTGCATGGGAAAATTAAAAAAACAAATTTCTTCTTAAAATTATAAAGATAGTCATTGTCTGCTTCAGCTTTGCAAACTTCAGCAATATCAATCATAGCCTGAAGGCTAAAGTCAAACTCTGTAAGGTTGAACTTCTTGCAACTTTATTCTAACTCTTCAGAAAATGCGTCAAGCTGTCAAAAATAGTTTTTCTGTTATAGTATTTACTAAAGTCAGCTGATTCTTATCCTTTTTTGTGATTTCAGTAACTGAGGGGGGAAAAAAACAAAGCAGAAGTATCTGTTTTCGTTCTATGCTTTTTTCTGAAATCTTTAATTTGCAAAAAATGCCTGCAGTGGAAATCTATTTTTTGTTGCTCATCTGTTTTTATTTTTAATCTGTCTGTTAGTGGAAAAAAATGGCCACAAGTTTTGATCTATAATGATTTATTTGTTTACCAGTCTTTTAACACAATGACTGATTAGTGTCATAAAAGCACTATGTATTGAGTGGAATCTATATTAAAGTTTAATATTTCAGGCAAAGTAAAAACTGTTTTATAATCCACTCATAATCATTTCACATAGGAACTCCAGGATGACACATTGACTGACTTAAATAGTAATAAATTCCGTCTCTGAGCCATACCTCAGTCTACTATTCATCTAGGGTTTCAATTCCAGGCGGGGTTTTGTGGAGAAAATTAAAAAGAAAATTAAAAGAGTTTCAATTAAGTGATTTTGTGAATTGGAGGGAAAAACGCCAGTGATGTGGAAAAAGGCTTTTAATCTTGGTGAGACACCTCTTGTTCCATTAAGCTCATATCCCCCGCTTATCTCACTAATCATTCCTCCCAGTGCCGGCAGTCTTGGCGATTTTTAATAAACCACTACGTCCTGATTCACTCCATCAGGAATGGCAGGCACACCATACGCTCCTGAAGTGGGCTGGAAACAATCTAACCACAATCAAGCCACTCTACGGAGCCTGCAGCCCCCGTTCGAGGCTGAAAAATATTGTAAGACCTGGTGTTGCTTTTGGGAGGTCAAAAAGTCTGCAGCCCTGACAGAAAAATATATACTGCGCTCTGGAAACTATGCATTCTCTGTCTGCAAGAAAAATGGCCTCAGAGACTTTGTCAGTGTCAAGATGTTTGTGTAGTTGTTGTGTTTCCTGAGGATGTCAGTTTTTTTGTGTGTGGAGAAAAAAGGATGCAGCATTTGCCAATGATGGTGCTAAAACATCAGATGAAACAGAAAATCTGGCAGGTTTTTATCACCTTAATTGAAAACATTGTCCATTACAAAACTACTGAGAAGACTGAGGGCGAGAGATACCTGTCAGAACACCAATGACACACCACCAGACCTACTGTGCGTTAGTTAAGATCAAATCTTAATTGTGTGTTAGAATGGTGTAGGATGGTTCAGACCTAAATACTGACAAGAATTTGTGTCACAAAAATTGCATATTCAATAGGGGTGTTCTCCATATGATTTGACTAAGTTGGAGCTGTTTTGGAAGAAATTTTACTTACTGGATTCTGTGAAGTTAAATCCCCTTAAAGAACTTCGAGGCATATTTGGGGAGAAATTTTGGTTGTACAATATATTGACTCAAGAAAGCTGAATGCAAATGTTTGCCACACATTTTAGATTTTTATTTTAAAAAAATGAAAACCCATGTATGGTTTTTATTTTCCACTTTACACTTATGTTCCACTTTATGTTGGTGTAACACGTAAGATCACAATGAAAGCCACTGAAGTTTGTGGTTGTATCTCTGCATTTAGGCAGTGTGCCTCTTTGCATACCTACACATCACAGCCTGCTACTTGCACAACGTCGAGTAAAGCCTTTGTTTCATTCATTAAGCCCGGCAGATGGCCGGTGTGGAAAACATTCTTTATTGTACGTTATGGTTTTTAATAGGTGTTCAACACAATTTACACTGTGCTTTGATTATTATTAAATAGCAAACATCAAAAGGTTTAGCTGGAAGCACACAATTTTGCCAGCAAAAGACAAGGACGCATGGCTTCTAACTTCTGCTTTAAGGTCAGTAATTAAAGAGGTAATATTCAGAAATAATGTCTAGTTTATTCAGGTCAGGCAGGGAAAAATAAGAGTGTCCAGGTGGCGACTCAAAGCAACTGTTCTCCCCTCGTGAACCCTCAGAAGCTATTTTAATAATTGGATGCTTGCATACCTGCATGTACAATAGGTAGCCTATATAAAAGTCAGTTTTTCAACAGATAATGTTGCTCTCAACTTTTTAATAAGATTCACTGGTAGTAAGTCTACACAAAAGGGACTATTAACTAATTATAGTTTTATATACCGTAAGTAAACACTAAATATTTAGAAAAAGAGGCATTGCTAAAATATGAACTTTGATTACTACCGCTACTCTTTTTTTTATGTTTTGATAACTCCATTTGAGGTTCAGGATCAGTAAGAAACTCAGGTTTTATCAGCAATTTTTTTGTCTACAGCTACATTCAGCCAGTTTTATTTCATCTGTGATTTTGTCCCAACATAGAGTATGCTCTCGCTGATATCACGACACGACGCACTGTCTGCATTTTTAGAGTTTTGTAGAATCATATATTTCCAAGTTTTTATTGCATTTCTAAGAAGTTCTTAAATGGGGGAGGAGGATACAGATATGTAGAGAAAGATGCACATCCAGTTTTTTTATCAGGAGAAGGACAACAAAACAAATACAATGAAGTAGGATTTTGAGAGATCTTAGCTGCATAACTGAAAAAAGAATGCGGAATGAAATTATTAAAAACTGTTGTGTGTATGACCTGTAGGGCAGTGTAATGGTTATTTGATGTGCCCCTGATATGGTTTTCAAGCTGATGGAAAGTGGTGATATGCCCTTAGTCATTATGCATGCTTCCCAATCGATTCTCCACCATCCCATCCAATCGAGAAACTTGACTTTTATTCATAATTAAAGCTATCTAGATGCAAATCAGAGAGAGTCAAAGGGCATATTTGGTTACAGTGATGTTAAGTATCTCTATGGAAGGAGGCGTCTTTATTTTTACCTCAAAAATAAAAAAATATACACATGCCCACTCAAACGCTGAATACCTATTAAACCTATTGTCTAGAGATAAAGCAATTATGTCTGACTAAGACTTAATTTAAATAATAGTGGTTAATGTCATGTTTTGCTGCCAGTTTTTGTACTGGCACAAATTTGCTTGAATGTTTGATTTTGAATTTGTGGGTGTTTTGAGGGGATTTCATGTTTATCAGCCTTTATCTGGATTAGTCTCTTGTGCATGGCAGTGAAAATAAATAGAATCCTGTCCAACTTCAGTATGGATAATCTGAAAGAAAATGGTTGGTTTATTTTTTTTTTTGTCAAAAACAAGCACTAACCTAAACAGCTAAATTTAATTTTGTACCAATATGTATGTAATTATAAAGGTTTTTATAATCATATCAGTGTAAGAAAATAAGACGTTTTTGCTGTCACCAGAGCTCAAGTAAATGATCTGCAAGTGTAATAATGCACTTATGAGGGAACAAAACTATCTTAGTAGACAAGTATGGTTGGCAACTAATTACTTTACGTGTAAAACAATTATGTGTCTCAATCTCCTCCGCAATAGTTTGTCATATATCTGCTAGTTTCCCTTAAATTTAGGCAAATACGTCCCCCCAGGTAAGGAGTTTGTTGTACTAAGTACAATATAAATATTACTGCCCAGATCTACAACTGAGATAAAGGAAGTATTGCTATGAAAAAAAAGCATCATCACTCCTGTGTTTAAATTCAAAATGGTTATAAATTATGATTTGTGAAAAAATGTAACTTTTTTTAAAATAAGGCTTGAATTACTCCAGTGAAGCCTTGGTATTTGCTGTTTTTAAGTACCAGGATCACTTGCTAATAGCTGGAATCTGCCAATACTTCAGATGTGAGGCTGGAAAGTAACACTGCATATCTACCTGAACCCACATAACCCCCTGCTCAAACGTAAGATAAGACAAAATGCTTTATCATCCATGAAAGGTATAAAATGGTAATTTCCCTGCATGTAGTTCAGAAAGGAGACCCTATTCAGACAATCTTCTGTAAGTAGGTATAATGTTCAACAACAACAACCATGTTAAATAACCTTATGCCCCTGGAACATGAAAAGTCCTCCTTGTGCTTCTGCGTATCTCTTTCATGATCCATCTGCAAAAGCATATAACCAATAGAGAGTGTAAGGTGGTTGGAGTCTCACATGCAGATGGAGTCATTTACATGTATATCTTCACAATTTGAAAGTCTGATAAAAACCTTAGATTATTTTTCATTGGAGATCATTCCTCAGCTCTTAGCTCACCGGTAAATTGCAAAATGGCATAAATTCCAGGATTCACATCTTTCCAACAAATATTCCTCTATTACACCAGAATATAGCAACCTTTTACAAGGTATCTTTTAGCTTTCAAATGGCAGCTCATTACAGTGTATTTTCTCACATGAAATCATATGTCTTTTCTGTTGCAGTCATTGACACTATTTGAAGTGGCAGCCTCATTTTCAGCCCCCATGTGCCAAACTGTGTGTATGCCTTCAAACATGCTGATGATAGAGTGCAGCAATGCTACTGATAGAAACCTTTCAGGCATTGCTTAACAGGATTTGAAAGAAATTCTGAATTTCTAATGAGCAAAGAAGTAATACATTTCTTACTTTAGACTTTTAAATTAAACTGACTTTTTAAAAGAAAAATCTTGTATTTTGAATTATTACAAGAAAAGATTTCAGATTTGTAATGTTAAGTCTTGTAACCTTCGCGGTACACATGGTGTCCCCTGCATGATCCCGATCAGCCTCCTGGTATGTGTGCTTGTTTGTTTGCTTTACTTGTCGGTCTGCCTTATCATGTGTTCACTGTCTGCTGTACCCATCTTCATTTTTGGTAGCTGTTATTGCAGCTCATTTCAGATTGTGCGACAAGAAGGAAAGGAAAGTACGGGAGGCGGTGTGATCGAGTGTGTTTGTGTATGTGCATGACTGTGTTATGCACGTTGCAAACTTCGATACACACATCATTAGAAGCATCTAAATAACACAACATGAGCGCCGAAAAGACGGTCATTAAATGTGAGACTTGAATGGCTTAATTATTTTCCCTGCCGTTGAGGTAGACTAATTACTGTGCCAGTTTGAAACCTGCTCTCACTCTAAAATCTTTTCTTGTGCACAATCATAAGCATTCATCCGTAGTTGACAGCGTAACAAGAAAATCGTCTTCATGCAGGGAACAAAAACAGCATGCTTCATTTCTGGATTATAAAGTCTGCTGCAAGTTGATTTCTGTCCATGCGTTCACAACCGCAGAATCCCGGGGTGAAGAAATGTTTCAAGAGGTTTATGACCTGAGATGAATTGTTATGAGGGCTTGAATTAGAAAGGCAGAGGTTAATGTCATTGTAATTATCAGTGCAGAGTCTTACGGGAGATGATTTCCTCATCACCGAGGAGCCAGTGTGATCACATCTAATGCATTAGACTAATAATTACATTCAAACACCACCTATTTTCATACTTTGTTAATACCACAGTCGTCCAGTTTGTCATTGCTATGCCTATTTCTGGGGTCAAAGATCTGAGTGACCTGCTAAATGGGAATTGAGTAATGACAGACACATTAACATTGATGCACCAACATTCAAGCGGAAGGACCGCGCTTACTTAGCAGTGTGCCCGAAGCTTGTTGAGTCACACGTAATTATCATGCACGGTTTGTCTCATCAGGCCAAGGTGTAAAAATGGCCTTGGGTGAGTCACAGTGGTGAGGCTGAAGCTTCGCATTTATCCCAAAGGAAGATGGAGAGAAGCTAGAAATGCTGTCCAACACAATACATCATCTTGTTATGTTTACCCATCGCCCAGAGCTGATCTGTATGGGGCTGGGAACAAGCAGGGCTCACACTCAATAAAATTTAATATTTCTGAACACATCTAACAGTGCACAAAAAGTTATAGTAGGCTGTTGTTTTAAAGGTATCTATGTGGAATTATGTTTAATATTTACTTCACCTAAGCCAATCTTTGTCTCCAGTGGGAATAACATTGGTGCTATGTGGTTATATTGTGTGACTGACCCCACCAGCGGAGCTCTTTCTTCCTCTGACTGCAGCCACATGTGCAGAGTTGGCAGAGTTGTGCTGGCAGAGTTGTGCTGTCAAGAAGAGTCACTGTGACTGGATCACTTGCCGTCTGTTTGCCACCGTGACTGGTGGGTCCGTCTATGCCTCAGCTTCCCATGGGCAGCTTAGTATGCAGAGTCTGCAGGAAAAATAAAAAAGACGTCTCTCCGGACAGAAGCAGCTGTGATGAATGAGGCCTGAGGGGTCAGACCTCACAAGTGACCAAGACCAGAAAAATTGTGCTGGATCTGCGGCTGGGATTCTGGGATAAGCATAAAAATGATATGTGTGTGTTGGGTTTTTTTAAAACTGGGGTCTACAGCCAGGTGTGTGTTTTGTGGTTTCCTACTCAGAATATTTCTACACTGTCTGGGGAATTATGGAATTTAGCTACTTTGCAGGTCGGTGAAAAAGATTTGGAAAGAACAACCTGTCCCATCAACTGAAAGGTGCATCCACCACCTTTAAATGTATTCATCTAGCACATGCTACTGGAATATTGTTGCTCTGTATACTGGATATTACCCTATTAGCAGGTCAAAACAGTCATATATCACAGTCATGAAACTATCACACAGCAACAGCATCTTCCATCATAATTAAACTGAATATTTAATACTTGCTATAAATCCATAGGAATTTTAGTTCTTTAAAGATGAACTAAAAGGACTGATCACCCCAAAAGTTTGATAGTCTGCAAATGTAATTTTGACATAGAAAATTTGTGGGAGCCTTTTATTAAGTAGCTTGGAGCTTTTTCTATTCACTTTAGTCTATTGATACATAACTCAGTGGAGGTGGTACCCTATAGTGAAAATAATCTCATATACTGTTTTAATTTACATCACACTGGGATTTGCCACTGTTACAGATGATGCTGTATGAAGCCACCCTCACACGGCTCTTGTTATGTGGAGCCGTGTGAGGGGTGACACAATTTCCATTATTCAGAGCATGATGCAAAACTGTGTGTTAGCTCTTGTCACTCCATAAGAACCTACCATGCTATCCCAGAAGGCATAAGGGGCTTGTTGGAATAATTATGTTTTATCATTCTTATATAAGTAGTTACTAGTTTTGTTTTTCATTTAAAGGCTTCGTATTCACACCCCAGAGAGGAGGAATTGTTGGACTGTATGAAAAGATAAAACTTGCTTTTTCCCTCAACCTTGAAGCTGTAGCTGCCCTCTTATCTTATCTTGAAATACTTCTTGTCTTGTGAAAGTATCACTCTCCCACATTCCATTCTCTTTTCTTTTCTTTAATAAAGACAGGCTCTGCTGCGGAAAGGCAGAACGCACGGGGAACTGAGCGGCTGATGGAGGCCAGGCTGGTAGACCGTGTCTTCTCCTTCTGCAGAAGACTTGATTGAAAACTCATGAACGTTGTCTGTTGTTCTCTTTTTATGTAGGTTTTAAAAATACCTATCAGGGCTCCCCTGGTAGATCCTCCAGAAAGGCTTAATTTGCTCTGGTAGACAATTAGAAGGGGTTGCTGCTGACGAAGATCAGCTCCCCTGCTTCTTGTAAAAGCTTTGTTGTGTCACTGAAGAGTGTTCATGGGTTAACCCGGGCTTCGGCACAGGTTTTGGGTTTTCCACTTGATTTAATAATTGTATGATTTCACCCACCTATTTACTGAATGGAGTTTTGTGTGTGATTTCTGATCCCCATGCATCTCTAAAGTTTTGAGTTGGCAGTTTTAGCAGATTGCAATTTCTCTTTAAGGACTTCAGTTTTAAGAGTGATATGAACAGCAAAGGATGTTTCAATCATGTGTTCCCATGGAGCTTAATTATTTGTAATTGGTGCATAAGAGAGTAGTATTTGTAAAACATGCTATTACACATTTGAAACTGTCTTCAGCATTCTACATCAGTGGTTAGCATGGTTAGATAAGATAAGATAAGATAAGATAAGATAAGATAAGATAAGATAAGATTTATTTGTCATTGTCATCCACAGATTACAACGAGATTGAGATTGTGCTTAATCTGAGTTGAGGTTCAAAATATACAGTATACAATATACATATATATACATAACTGTATGTATACTATATACATACTATATACTTATAGTATACCAGTTCTAGCTGCATATACTGTATAGTGGTCTGTCTTCGTAAGACAATGTGCCTTAACTCTGAGATTTCCAAAAGCGTGCCAACATTTCCAAATTCAGGGTGTTCCTGACTGGGGAATAAAGTTTAAAAGAACAAAATAGATCATATATCCTGTACTCTATCAGAAATGCTCTTATTATATTAATATTTTTTCTCTCTTTATCTTGCTGGATGGACTGCAGATATTAACTCAGTCCACTCCATAGTGTCATTATCAGCATGATCTGGTTGCATTTGGGTACTTGTATTCAATAATTGTGGAGTTTATAATAGTCTGATCTCCATCTTCTCACATTTTAACCCACCTAAATAAAAAGCTGATTTCAACAACTTATATGAAGGATCTTATTATTTAGTCATCCTCCATATCTCACGTCTCTATGGGATCATTAATCTTGAAAATAAGAAGCTTTTCTTTGTGTTTCAACTCTTTTTTTTTACACCATAAAAAAACTAAGGCAGTTTGTCTATCCATTTCCTGCCCTGTCCTATCATCAACCGTGAACAAGACACCAAGATAGTCAAATTTCTCCTGCGGCAAGTCTGACCCCTGACCTGGAGGAGCAGGCCACCTTTTATTGGTTGAGAACATAGCCTCAGAGAGGAGCTGACTCCCACTCTGGCTTCAAAATATAGTGAAGGTCACAGCTTGAAAATGTACGCTAATTGCAGTGAATAGTTTAAATGAACTTTACAATTATGTTCATAAAAGGACAGAAAAATGAAACTTAAGAGATTCTTTTCTCCTTAAATTACTCCATTAGTGTGACATTACCAGCTCTCAGGGCTCAGCAGTGTTCAAGGACAAAGCAGTGATGGAGCTCAATCTGTTAGTGAAAGCTGTGTGATTAACCAACCCCAGCTAGCTATTAGCATGGCCCTTGAAATCAGCAGTGGCCACGAGGATGATCAGACTCAAGTTACTCCCAAGACTGTGACAGAAGGTGCTCCCGCTTCCATGCTTCATGTTGAGCCATTCACACCATCTTCTTCTCCACCTGTTCACATGCCTGGTCATAGCAGGAGCATATGCCAAATTACATCCCTGCAAATTTGTTGAGAAGCTGAAGTGTGTGGGTATCTGTGCAAACATGTAAGAGTGATCGTTCATTCCTCCTTTTTCTGCTATGGTGTGTTCCCACTCAGCATGGATAAATTAAAACCAGAGCCAAAGTGCCTCACAATTGATAGTCATAATTACAACCGGAAACCAATTAGTGCCTTTAAGAGTTGTTTATTGCCACTGTGTCCTCACTAACTGAACTGTTAAAACAAAAACAAAAAAATAAGCCAACTTAAACATTAAGCCCACTTTACAAAAACCAATAGCTATCAGAGAAAATACGTTTACTCAAATAGAAATGTCCTCATAAAGATGCTCTCGTCTCATTTTGTTTAAGTGGCAGTATCTATCTAATATGGCAGTACATATTAAAATATGTGGTATCACCATCTGTCATGTTCCTTCTTCTTCAAGCCTAAACTTCAACAAATACAGTTTTCATCCTATTAAAAAGAAATCAAGTAGCTGCTGAAAATGTGCATTTTTGAATATTTTTTTAGATGGTTCCTTTATCCCATCATTACAGCTTCACAAGTGTTGGTATTTGATCAGAACAATATGACCACCTGCCCATGGTGTCCTCCCATCACGGGGTGGCATCAGCCCTCCAAAAATATGGCTACCCATTTCAGCTGACAAATTAGGGTTTCAGATTGTCATTAAAATGCAAATTAAATGGCTGTCTTAATGTTTTCGAGACTTGGTTGTACATTAAACAAAGATTCTTTAAAACACAGTTTTTTGATTTTTGAGAACTTCCTATGTACATTTTAATTTCCTAAAAATCTTTTTGACTTGCGATACATCTTGTTTTATTTCAGACTTTTTTAAAAACAAACACACTTTTGCAACTTAAGAAAGTATTGCAGATGAGTATAATTTCATTATTACATTTCTAAATGTAAGCAAGCCAAGCAAAGAACAAATACTCTAGTTAGAGAAACACAAACACAAGTGAAAAGTGTTTGTTTTATTTCACCATTTGAGCTTGATCCAATTGTAATATATACTGCTGCCACTGCTGCATGCTTAAAAGAAACAAGACTCAATCTCAGATGTGTTAAAGACATTGTAGCCATGGCCTTAAGAAGAAAAAAAAGTGAAGTATTAGAGTATTTTCAGAACTGTTCCTCTTGACAGTTCTACACGCAACTTTTATCTCATACCCAATAATTTGTCACCAACCCTTCACTAAATTCGTACAGAGACAACACCATACCTTTGACTTATAAGGTTCTTTATGTTTAAGTTGGAGTCACTGTACAGGTGAAAAAACATTTATATAACACTGCAAATGAAACCTGGAGCAATGTAGACTAATTATCAATCATTTATTCCCATTTAACACTTTCCCCAGCTACATTCAAATTCCCGAAACACCTCCCTACTATATTACCAAAAGTATTTTGTTATACCAGTACTCAAATTCTAACATTATTTTGTTATTGAGTTCCCTGTACTGCATTGGGAGGACACAACACCGTTATAGAAACACCTTCATCCATTTGAAACCATAAATATTGTAGAGGAAAGGATTTTTAGTGTCGGAGAATTATCCTTTCTCCATTTTGGTTCTTGATGTATGAGGTTGAAGTACAGTCAGTGAGTTGAATTGATGAATTCCATTTATTAAGACTAAAATACAGCATACTAAAATGGCCCCTAGCAATAGTTTCTAGATCTCTTTGTTGGCCTCTAGCTAAGCTATGCCAAAGAGGGCATTCCCTAGCATGTAATTTTCTTTAACCTTAACTTTGAGCACATATGCTCTATGTGTGCGTGTATGTATATATGAGCATGCAAATAGCTAAAAGAGATAGAGGAAAACACAGAATTGCTTATTCTTAACATTAGCTAAACTAACCCACAGCTACTAATGGTGCCATCAGTTCAGATTTGTTTCATGTTGGAGTGAATTGTCTGATGCCATTTTTGAGCTTGTTAGGTTACATTCGTTAGCTGTTGCTGGAACTTCATTTGTGTTAAATTAAGATGTATATGACAGCACATTGCTCTGAAAAGGATATGAGATTTTACATTTTGGTTAAAATGTTATCCCAATTGCGCTTTGTTTATAACCATTTGAATGTATAGAACAATTTTATTGCATGATATTTGCTTGTATTTAAGTGCTTAATTTTATGAGATTAGAAGATGAAAGAAACATTTTCAAAAATCCTCAAATTTCTTTTCAATCTGAACATCTATCTGTGGATCTCTATAAATCTACTGTGTGATGAATACTTTATCAACCTTGAACCGGCGTCTTTATTTACTACCTCCTTACTGGTCTTGAATTTCCGTGGTGCATGTCTCAGTCTCTCCCCCTGACACAGTTAGAAAGAAAAGTGGTCTTAAAGCAATGCCTTTTGTAATTGGGCCACTAATCGAATGTCAGTGTGGAAAGCCAGGAGCAGCTGGATGGATTGAACTGTCCAAGGCACAGGTGAGACTAAGATAAAGAGAGGATGGCTAACCTGGCAGCGAAGCCTACAGGCTTGCTCTTGTCTTTTTCTTTACTGTTACTTTTTACTAACAGTAAAAGCATTAGTAAGAGGGGGAAATTCACCTGGAAGATATTTTATTAGTGTGAATACACCTTTAGAAATCAACCTGGAGCTATAAAGACTGCTCAATTTTCTCACCAGTCAAACCACTTGGCAGAAATGTCTTATTACTCCCATCGGTGCAGAACCTTCTCACCTCTGCTAACCTCTGTGCTTCTTTCAAACCAGCCTTATTTCCGAACTGTTATTGACTTAAGAGGAAAAAAGTACAGCCTTTATATACCCTCACTGCAAGTAAAATGAAACTGCAGCCAAGAACAATAAAATCTTCAGTGCAACACACTAACCACTCAGTTTTTGGAATGGTTGTACTGATGGTTATACTGCAGTAAGAAATCAATCTTTTAGTAACAGTATTGCAAGTTACATAGGACAAAAAAGGAGACATTTTTAGTTGGTTAAAATGCTACTAAAATCTCAGGTACACATACCCATTATATCCCTAATTGGCATCAAAATTTGGGCTTTGTTAATTATTAATTTGATCCATTCCTTTTCGATATACGACTTCAATTTTTTTTTAAATATTTGGCACGGATTCAAAATTACAACTTACCCACTAATGCATCCATCAAAAAGCTTTGAACAAAATTTTGGCGTAGATTTTTGAGCAGTGGCCAGATATGTTTGTAGCCTTAATTTAAAGTGGTGGCTTTCATGTCACAGGACGACCCTAAACACAGCTCATGCAATTTTTGTAAGGTTGAGGAAGGTCCAATCTTATCAAGAAGCTTAATTTTAGCTGGTTTTATCTGTTCCAAAACCTGTTTCCATGTGTGTTTGGGATAATTTTCCTGAACACACTATTGTACCCAGGATTCAATTTCCCAACTGGTTATTTGAGGCGCCATGCCTAGCAGTTGTTATCCTGGTTTTGTGCTTAAAAGTTTCAACTTCACTCTTCCAAGCATTATTCTTGTCATTGTGATCTAATCCGTAGTCTTTCTTGCTTAACCTTTTTTTTTCAATGGCATCTCACTTATTCATATGAGTAAGCTGCAAATTTTGTTTGTACTTGAAGGTGTCTGTTATGAAGCAGGTTTTTCTATTTTGGCTACAATCCTCTCAGTCCATGTTGATATAAAACGTGCTTCATAGTGTGTAGTTGAAGTGGCGTTACAGTAGCATCATGTTTATCAGAAGTTGCCAGGTTGTCTTGAACGTCCTAACCCACTTCCTTTTATTTGTGAGTAATCACTTGAGTCAAGTAGACGAAACTTGGAAACAATTTGGCATTTCAGAAGGGCATTTATTCCAAACATATGTTAAAAGTGGTTTTGGAATGGATAAGACTGGTATTTGGGATCTCTCTGACCTCAACCCTTATGATAATTTAGCAGCTAAAGGTTGCTCTGTGCCAGGAAATTAAATGAGCTCTGCTATTTCTGATAAGAAGAGTGGTTAAATCTGGCCAGAGTTCAGAAGTGAGACGTGTGGTTTACCTGCAACCTGCTAAGGAAATGCTAGACAGATTTTATTTTGAGTTGTATGTGTATGTTTTAACCTGTAATTTTGTATGTGTGTAGAAAGTGGCTGTAAAACAGACCACCCTGTGTGCAGCGGTGCACAAAAATTTGTTTTTTTCTTCAAATTTTTATGGAAACAGCATCTGCTGCCCCAGAGGAATGAAAAATACCTTACAGTGAACTGTATTCTAAACCATGTTTACATAAAGTGTGAAACACAGTTTAAAATGGAGCATGCATCACGCAACATTTCTTGTGCACAATTTTGTCAAATTATGCAGCCGTTTAACTGAGTTCTCTTTAAATGTGCACACGGTATGCCTATAGACATGTTGCAAATGATTTTCTTCCATACTGCAGCCTTTTCCCCCTGAACTTCAAAGAACAAATCATGGAAAACAGAAAATACAGCCAGAGCTGTATGCATATATAAGTCAGTGACGAAGTTGAATGTCAAGAGTGACAAATGTGATTTGAAATATAGTCTCCTGCCTTGGTCACAGCAAATGCGTTTTACTGTGGCTGGCATTATATTCCCAGGGTTTGCCTTCTGCTTAGCGTGACTTGACCAAAGTGTTTAATTCTGCACTACTGTTGTTTTCCTGTTTACCACTCGTGCGCTCTGGAGGAGGGTGTTAATGAAACGTCCGCTCTAGTACCTGGGGAGCTGGACCGCTCCGTCAGCCAGTACATTGCTCCGTGAGCTGGAGAGTCTGTTCAGTCAGCCTGAAAACAGTATCTGAGCCACATGAACTTCTTAATCACAGCAATACAGTGCAGCAGAATGACAAGTGACAGACTACGTTCACTGCCCCCAACAACATTCTGATGGAAAAAAGACATGAATCATGCTGTTACTGGCAGGATACACTTGTTTTCTACCTTTCCACCTAGATGAACAGGAAACCTCAATTTCCGGAAAAAACAGCAATGTGGGGAAAACATTACCAATTATGCATGGTACTGAAACAGAGAAGGGAGCAGATCTTTACATTAGACAAGTTTCTCCTTTTTTGTCAGTTGTTCTCAAAGAAATAGACAAATGTATGGGGCTTAAATAACGACAACTTAAAATGAAACTGAAAGACGTAATTGTAGTTGAAAATATTGACATTGTCACTTGCTTGCTCCTGTAATCCTTTGCCCCTCCTTAGCTGTGAAATGTTAATAGGTACTCTATCATGCTTTCATTTTGATGTTTCACTTGATGTTTAGAGGTTTTATGCTATTAAAGTACCTGACCAAGATCAATTTTTCAGGGTTGTCTAAATAGTGAAAAAAATAGCTTTAACTAGTTGCTGAATACAACACTCTATACTAGTAAATGTATGCAGCAGATCACTATATAAAGTAACTAAATACTATAGGGTCTGAGCCTCTAAAGTTTCAATATTGTCTTTATGCTGGCAAAATTCAGAAATAAACCAATTCCACACTGGCTTGTTTCCATGATTGCAATTAGCCATTTATAGCATTTATAGCCTTAGAACAAGTACAGACAAGGTTTTTACTACAGCAGTCAAGAAACAGAACTGGTGCTGCTGCTGTGCCCATAGCAACATGGTGATGATGACTACCTCTTCAGCAGCAGCAGCCCAGCTGGAAGCCACTCCTGGACGACTCATTCTAGTAGCTGGGTCCTGCCCTCACCTTCTGCAGGGAATGAGAGAGGAGAAACGGTCTCCTCCGGCAGAACAAAGTCTGTGGAGCATGTGGTAGAAAATGGGTCAGCATGGACACATCTGCAAGAGTGTCTTATCTTTAAACCCCCTGCAATAACAAAGGTATTACATATCACATTAAAAAATTATAGTTTTAAAAAGGAACCCAGATGACTTCTTCTCGATCAAGTAACAGTCACAGAACTGAAATGTAAGAGGGAATAGAATAGGGGTTATTTTTCCCATTGCGCTGTGTTGTTGTCATCCTCTGGCAGGAAGTCTTGTCAGATAGTTGTAAATTGGTGGCAGCAGGAAAGGTTATTTGTTTGGGTATCGTTCAGGGTGACCAGCCAGGCCTGTGGACAGTCCTTGGTTGTCGATGTATTCCTGAGTGGTGGAGGCCGTATTGACAAAGTGCTCCAACCAGGGCACAGAGGAGTAAATCAGGAGGTCACTCTCACTGTGAAGAGACATCAGAGAGTTGCCAAAGAGAGAGAAAGAAACATGTTCCATTCAGTTGCATTTTTAGGTCAGTCAGTTTGTGGTGGTAGTTGTTGTTCTCCCATTATAAAAAAGGAAAGGAACATTTAGTTAAAAACAAAACAAACATGTGAAATGAACAAATGTTTGCCATATTCAAAGACAAGCTGTATTGATGGGGTGCTCTGCATGTTTTCCAGCAACCTCAAAGGCGTCATATGGCCACTGAGGAAATCTTTTCAATGTTTTGCTGGCTGTAGATTAAAATAATGACTCCAGAAATTTTAAGAAGCTGTCCTGATCTGGTTCTGAATTAAAAAGTTAGTACCATTAACCCTCTTAATACCTTCACCTTGACTTTATGTGGGTGAGGTAATCATATCAGATTAAAGTGGTGGCTGTTGTCAGTTTGTACAAATTCCTGGTGTTGTTCTTGTAAGGGATTTGATCTTGTGACACAACCAGTGACTCCATTCCCATCTAATAAGTGACTGACACACTTATGACGTTGTGTTTTAAGCCCAACATAACTTGAACTCCAGCAAAGTCGATACTGAAAAAGGACAAGGTACTGCGCAAATGTTATAGGTGGAAAATCCTTATAACCTAGTAGAGTCGAGTCGAGGTGCATTGACTAGGTGCTAGTGGAAAAAGGGCCACAATATGCTTTAGAGAAGGTTAGGCTGAATATTTCCAAATAGTAAAAGAAGAAGAAGAAAACGCTTTCATTTCACATTAGAAATTGACTCCTTGTCATCAGTGTTGGAAATTGCTGGGTCACTAACTGAAATGACTGTGTGTGAAACTTCCCTGAAAGTCTGATATACACATTAAAGAAAGAGGAGTGACCTGAATTAATCCTGACAGCAGTGGATGTTGGGCCATATTATCCACAGCCAATAATCAGGTATCGGCCCCTGAGCTGGGATGACCGACGCTGAATGGAGGATGTGTCTGTGTACCCAACTATTACAGTTTAACAGTAACCCACATGGAGCTAAAGAAAATAAATAACATTTGAAATGTTTTTTTTGTTGTTGTTGTTGTTGTTTGTTTACTTTGGTTCATAATATCGCAATCCTTTGTGTGTCTCACATATGAAAAAAAAAAAAACATGAGCATAATACAGAAGAGAGAAGCAAAACAGATGTGTAGGACAGCTTAGCCAGAGGGAATTTCTCGCTGTCACAGTCACATCCCCATGAAGGTCAGAAAAAATGGCACAGATGGCCTTTTGCAGTAAATCAGCAACTTTTCCAAAGTGTGGTCAAACACTCACTCATGGGGTTTACTCACACATTAACCCACTTACTGCACACTTTAATGTTTTAATGTGTTTGCAGTTATGCATCTACAAAACACTAATACAGTTTCAGAAGGAAATCAGCAAATCCAATTTAATTGTAATGCAAAGGACATCTAATTTGGAGCCTAATAATTGTATTTTGGTATTCATAATGTCATACTAGAGGCAAAATTGACTCTAATATAGACATTGAATTGTGTGTAATCTTTGAAGCTTAAATTTTATTCAGGGGCTATTACAATTTATTTTCTGTAATTATACACATAAAAATTAATAACTGGTTGATGAAGAGGCAGTTGCTTGTTTTATTTTTTACATCTCCCTATTAAACCTTTGGGCAAAGATTAGAAAAATAATGTTCTATGTGAATATTGAATAAAAACAGGTAAACATGGGCCAGAAGCAAACTTACAAACTTTATTAATGCACAGAGAATATTGGGGGAAATACAATGTATTCTTTGTTAGAACTGACTCTCTTTGAATTAGTAATTTGAAGCATTAGTGGGAAATTCTGACGCATTTCCCTCATAATGGAAAATATGTGAAATTTAAATACCAATTGCTTGGTATTTAAACATTTTGAGATACTGTGTCATTAGCAGTATTGATTGATTAATGTATTGATTTCAAGCCATTAAAAAGGGAAAATGCATGTTAATAGTGTGTCGAACAAATACTCCTCTACACACTTGTGCCTAAGTATTTCAGCTCTCCAAGCTTCATTTTCTTTATAGTATTTTAGAAATGCTTTTTGCAAGAATTTCCCACAAATAATTCAGAGATTTCAGGAATCTCGACCTCTGCTTGACAGAATATCTGGTCAGTGCAGAATAATCCCATTAAACTTTGAGTTGTTTAAAGATTTTAGATTTTGCTTTTGATAACATCAGTCACTTGTTAAGAAACTGCCAAATAGTCCTGTAAGGGGCTAAAGCAATGCTTATTTTAGCATTGATTGTGGCTAAAGTTTAACCTGAAGAAATAACCACTATGCTTCAAAAGCATTTGGACCTTTGTTGTTTCATTTGTATTGAGTTTTTGAACAAGAAAGAACTGCAGAAACTCATCTTAACAACACACAAAAGAATTAAAAGTTATAATTGCTCCTGTGTTTGTGAGGGATCCACTGGGCATCTGGGCTTGCTCATATCACATGTAATTAATAATAAACAAACCCAAAACTGAGTGCTAGTCTACCTTGGCCTGATTATTTCTCTGTAAATGAAGTAACAAGGGTGTTAACAGTCACCTATTTTAAATAAAGCATCCCGAGTTTCTGTGAGGTCTTCAGGTGGGGAGTTGAGCTGCAGCAGCTGAGTGCTGGTATCAAGGGAGGAGGCGTTGCAGTGCTGAAGTGAGGTGAAGAAATGGTGTGTGACTGGCTGGGTATGACAAAAAGTGTAACTGTCACCTGAGCTCCCCGAGGCCCAGCTGCTCCACAGCCAGAGTTTAGAAGAGAGAAACAGTCATTAACCCTGTCACATTGATTCAGCTCTGTTACTTTGTTTTTCCTGACCCGTACTGTGAAATAAAGCGACTGAGGGGCTGTAATGATATCTTTTTTGCCATTGTTGCCATCAATTCTTTTGCTCAGTTTGCTTGTTTATTGTGTCATCAAAAGCCCGATATGTGGTGTCTTGTCATTACCGCGACATTTATTTTTCTTTTCTCCGCATGGCTGCTCAACTGTCGTTTGAATTCCTGACACCTGGGATTGTTAGGAAAGACTGATAGAAACCAATGTTGTGTGATAATGAACGGATCAGCTGTCAGTCAGACTTAGATCTTTCCACTTTTCTTGTATTGTATGCCACTCAGGATGTTTACAGACACACTCAAACACATTTTCTCCCCGACTACTGCTTTTCCTATATTGTGGGTAAGCGCAGTCTCTATTCCCATGCTGTTTGTTCATCAGGCAAACCATCTGCTGAAGTTGTGTGTTTTTCTCTGCATGTCGTCCCCTTGGCACAGAGCGTCATGTGGGGGTGCTCTACCAATTATCTGATACGCGCGGGGCGCCCAGCACGAGCCGCAGCCCACTGCCCAGGCTTGAAGTCTGTGTGCTCACACTAGGTAGCCTCTCTGCACGTCATCAGATAATGGGGAAAGCAAGGGGGAGTCCTCTCCTCACCTCCCCTCATCATTCATTTGGCGAGCTGATTAACTCCTCTCTGTGACCAGCGATAATCTACAGTATTTCATGGCCCATTTCAGAATTAGCTCGTCTTTCTATGCTCAAAGCAATCTTCGTTTGCAGCAGGGATCGTACTATTCAGCAATGGCTGCTCCCTGTTTTTCTGCAAAGTGCCAAGTAAGGCAATAAGGCCAGAGACGTAAACAGTTGTAATTGCAGTCATTCATGGCTGTCTTATTGGATACAAATTGGGATGACTGCACTGCTTCTGTTGGAGCTAAAATGTGGCTGAATTTAGTGCATATTTTCAACTTGATTGCCAAAATACAGTGAATGTCGAAAGTGTGCATACACCACTTAAGTCCTATTTGGGGCGCTGTGCTGTTCAGAAGGGAATATGCCAAGTAATTTAAAATTGTTTTCAGCTTTAATAGACAATATATCATGTCTAATTCATAAACAAACAAATCTGTTAGACGGGATCTTAAAAATAGAAAACTTCATAACCAGCATCCCAGCGTCGTTCACACAATTATACTAATGATGGAGAACCTGATCCAGTTGAAATTTTCTGAAATTTGCATTGCTTATCTTAAAGCCAGAGTTTCAAAAGATAAATAAGATAGATAAAAATGATGAGCAACAACATTGAAAGAGCTGTAAGAATTGCCAACTAATCCTGGTCTGACTGGTTTAGACCAGTCAAACCATTTTTGTTGTGGAATGTCTGAGGCCTTAGCAAATTGAGTATTTGGTGCAAAAAACAACACCATGCATGAAAAAAATAAAATAAAATCCTCACACTGAGCCGTGATAGTGGCAGCACCATGCAATGGAGTCGCTCTTTTTCCTTTTGAAACTATTTTTGACAGGGTTTGAAGTGGTGAACAACTTCAAACACCAGTTAGTTTTGAGAAGAAGAAGAAACCTCTGGAGATTATTGGCAAGCTGAGAGGGAACTGATGGCTTGCCTAATGAAGAGGAACATTAATGGACATATCCAGCTAGCTAAAGAATGGCATGTATAAAACATGTTCAGTTCAAAATGTGTACATGAATATATAACAATGTACTCCAGGCAGACCCCGTCGCACAAACAATTAAATTAATGATAAACAATTCACATTCAATGTTTTAATCTCTTCTTTCTGAAGAGAATTGCATGGAGCTTTAGACTTTGATGGCCTCCTTTGTGTTAGAAGTTGAAAATTATCTTCTGCATTGCTTTAATATGCCCTCTGAATATAAGGCACCTCCCCCCCCCACCACAAGCTCAATCTTTATCAATACCCAATCTAAATTGATGTAGATTTTGCTTTAAAGTTATAAGCGTGTGGTGTGTCAAGTCTGTCATAGGGCATGCTTGTGGATTGGTCCTCTATTTAATATTAATTTGAGAAATTTAACAAGGGAGATAAGGACTGGCAGAACGCTTCCAGAGGCTTTATCTGGTGTTCTGGATGGATCCAGTAAGTTTACATGTGGTAAGAGTTAGGAGGGTGAACCCAAGCCGCCTACTGAACGCTGAATGAAACATGCCTGTGTTGCTGTAAGGATCTGGAGGGGGGTTAAACAGAAAAACGTGATGGGGGGAGATGAAAGAAAAACTATACTGTTTTTAAGCCGCCAGCTTTTTCTCTTGCTAAAATAACATCACACTTTTATTGAATTAAACATGTTTAAGGTAGAAGCAATGAAGACCGCTTGAGCTCAGTCTCTGAGATAATCATCTCTGGTCACATTTTCTTACAAAACGTGGATTTCTTGTGTGGGTGTAAGTTTGCCCTCGTCTGAGTGGCTGTGAACATATGCTGGCAACGTTTATTTCCTTCCATCGTGCAGCTGGCTTTTCACTGCAGCTTTACTGCTTTTTGTTGGCATTTTTGAAGGTGTTATCTGTGAACCCTTACGTTGGCACTCCATTACATTCTCACTCCGTATCTAATAATCTTGTCATTTTCCACCACATTTCCTCCACTAAGCAGTCAATTAGTGATGCAATACTTAGCCGCCTTCAGAATCCTCTGAAAATTGTGTCTAAAAAGGTTAATGTAATTTCAAAAGCATAAAGTGGAAGAAA
Source organism: Alfaro cultratus (assembly GCA_903066825.1). Lineage (NCBI taxonomy): Eukaryota > Metazoa > Chordata > Actinopteri > Cyprinodontiformes > Poeciliidae > Alfaro > Alfaro cultratus. The sequence goes on along the minus strand of CAEFZX010000060.1, from coordinate 16,595 downwards.
TAGTCTGGTTGTAAGTGTGTCTTACTCATTAGAGTTCTTCTCCATAAACGCTATCCCAGACTAGAATCTGATGGAAATTGGGCATTTTGAAGAGTCAAACTACTATAGAAGATTTCATGGCTGCCCCATGCATAATTAATGTTCAGACACACATTGATTTGAGCACTTAAAAATTATAGATTTAACTTGTGGATTGTATCGAACTGTTTCAGTTAATCTGTGGCCTGACACCTTCGCATTTTGATTGAATCTTTTAGAGTTGCACTGCAGCCATGTAACAAAAAGATAAGAGAAGTTATAAAGTAATTCATTTAGGCACAAAAAATAATCTTATATGAGTGTATAAGATGCTTATGATATGGATGTCCCTGCCATTTCATTTACAGCTTACAACAAAATTTCTGAATCTCAAGAGAATCTTTAATTTAAAAAAGATAAATAAGTGGCATAGTTGTTTTAGATTAATAATTATTTATTATTATTATTATATTATTATTATTATTATTATTATTATTATTATTATTATTATTAAGATTTTAGTTACCGAAAAGAAAATAAATGTTCAATCTTTTCTAAAATTTTGATTGTATAGTGAATATTCAGGCATATTTGGGGAATGTCAAAACATTTAGGAAATTAAAACGTTTTGGTCGAAGGTTTTCATATATTTATCAGTATGTTCTTCTACTTTGGGCCTTTAATGACTTTCCCCTACATACACATACAATATGTATGTGTGGTGGACTGTGGCAATTGGAAGGTTGTAGGTTTGATCCCTGATTCCTCCTGTTACACGTCAATGTTCCCCTTGCCAAGACACTTAACCTTCAAGTTGTCCACCAATCTGCGTGTCGGTATATAAATGTGTACGTGTTTGTGAGTCCAAATGGATGAATGTGACTCTAGTGAAATGCACTTTAAGCAGTCAGTGTGACTGGAAAAGCACTATATAAGTTCAATCCATTTAGCATTTATGTTGTGCAGTCATTCTACTAAAAAGAATGGTTCAAATAAGTCATTCAAAGCAAGATAGTAATATGCAATTCATCTCCACAATGGGAGAGTAAGAACTTTTTGCTGGAACTGCTAAAAATAATTTTTGCACTTTCTCAGCCTCTTTAGTTTTTGAGAATCCATTTAAAGAGCGCTTGTTTGAATATTTAGTGCATGGGTTGAGTTTTAAGAGAATATAAGAAGAAGCATTTTGAAAGAAATCCATACATTACCCCCTAGCACAGGTTTTGTGAGTTAGACCGAATGAATAAAACCACATGAGCTTCCAGCTGCACACATTTACATCAGGTTTCCCCACAATCCACTTCTAAAGACGGCGCTTGCGGCCAATTCTCATAGAACTGGTTTGTGATTTGTGTCATACAGGAGCGATCTGAAGGACAACCTTTCTGCTGCAGACCCAGAGCAGATTCAGAATATTTCCCTTAATCTTCACAGTTACTGGTTTATGTTGAAAAGTGACAGGCTGCAAAGCCGAGACTGAAGTTGGTTCACAGGATCCAGGTCATGTTATCATCAGCACTGATTCATCTCCAGTGTGAGCTTTTGTACTCTTCCTGAACGCTCATTGGTTCAAGCATACAGCCCATTATCCACTGCCTGAAAGTGAATAAATATTTTCTCCCTCTAGGCTCACATGTACATCCAAAAGGTAAAGATAACAGCACAACCTGTGTGATAGGTTTATATAGCTTCAAACAAAACAAAACAAAAAAAAAAATGATAATAAAACAAATTTGTATTTGGCACATTCCTAATGCATCTTGAACCTCTAGCTCTTTGTAGCTCTTTCTCCGTTCCTCTCTCACTGGAGAATAGTGATAAGATGTCTCATTTCCGTTTACTTTTCAGCATTATTCATGGTTGTGGAGGTGTTACGTGGTTTTGTTCCCAATGCAGCCTCCATATTTGTATGCTAAAGGATTTAGATTCACAAGTCTTAGTCAGAAAAAAAAAAGACATTGTAAATTAGGTATTCTTTCTGAATAAAATATAAGGTGGGGCATCATGGATAGCAGTGAACTCACGTTTGTTGGGCATGGATGCTAATTTAGGTTCCGGTCTCATACAGCTCCATATTCATAAAGCTTAATATGGTAAATATTAAGCTTCATGAATTTTCAAAATTATTCATAACTCAAAAGTAGTTTGTTTTAAATTAGATGTTAAACCATTAAATATATGGGAAAATGAGCTGTCTGCTACAACTCCATGGATTTGTGTGTATCCATCTTGGTGATGTTTCATACCTGCTTTGAACTGTAAAACATTTGTAGTCTACCAACAGGATGTAATTTAGTTATTTTGGATTGATTGGATCAAAATCCAATCCAATTGGCCCAAACAAGAATCAGACCTCCAATTAATGACATTCTGGTTAAATAGAAAATCTTCATAAAATGAAAAGATCTTTTTAACATTACTGATGTTTATAATTCATCAAACAGCTTTTAAGAGAAATTAACCTATGCAGTTACGTACACTGGTGCAAAATTATTTTCCTGTCTTGTATGAAATGTTTGAATTGGCAACATGCTGGTGTAATATGAAGGCGCAAATTGGCAGAGAGGTGAAATAACCCATAGCCTTTTCTGGCAGAACTGGAAATTTGCTGAGTTTTTAGTTTGTGAGGAAGGCTTCTTAATGAGTTCCCTGATGCGCTGGTGTCCAAGCAGATGAAAGCGACGTTACCTTGTCCTGAAGTAGCACATGCCCAAATTCACATTGCCACTGACAGTTTTAGCAGCACTGTGTGGATGTGGTTGGAATTTTATACTATTAGTATTTTTTTTCTTTCTCAGATTGTTGAGAAACTTCAAACAGAAGTACCCTCTTGATCTCATTCCTTAATACAGTAAATCATTGAAGCAGACATATGGGACTTGCTCTCGCCTCAACAGAGCAGTTAAAACCAATGTAACGTCTATGAGGCTTATAAACTGATTTAAGACTGCAGCACATTCCACACCACCCAATTAGTTACCAGATTAGCTTACGAAGGCTTCGCAGTGGACGTGTGATTGATGTGATCCTGGCTCTGACCCGTGGCCCTTTAAGCTTGAGACACTTTTGGGGAACGTGTGCTGTAGATATGATGTCTGTCTCTCATCAGCCAAAACAGCCAATCAGTGGAAACTAACCACCATCCGCCACAGCCTGGTTCGCCTTATGCTGAAACAGCACGATGGCGCTTTTATTAGCTTTTAACGGATTATAATTGTGTGCTAAGTAATCATCTGTCAATCACACAGATGGAAGTTGAACCTTAATCCTCATTCTGGAAGCGTTCTTATAGTTTTAGGTAGTGAGGGTTTTCATGCCTGTCTTGCTTTTTTTTTTTCAGTGAAACTTCAAAATCTTTCCTCTCACAAAGCTTTCAGTAAATGTTTCCTGACACCTGGATAGCTGGACCTTCCTATAACAAGCCATAACCTTCAGCGTTTTAATGATACTGTCTAAAGCACATCAACTATCGGCTTACCAAATGTGTAACAGATGTTTGCTTTTTTTTTTTTTTTTTTTCTCTCTCCTCCCTCTCCACTCCCGGGATTCTCAGCAGCCCAATCCACTAAACGGTAAACCTGAACGACTCTGAAGTGTAAAACATGTGAGAAGATTTATTATTCCTACTACACATTCAGCCTCGCATATGGGCCCTAGCCTTGGACCAATGGGACGTCCACAGCTTTTTGCTCCTAATCTGAGTCTCTCATATAAACCAGCTAATTAGTAATAGCGTGACTACACTTAAGCTTGTGAAAAGCATATCATGGATGTTTATCCAGTGCATAATTGGCACCTTAAAAAAATACATATTCATAAACACACACATTCATTGACTGCTTCAAGCTGCTTTATACAGAATGTCAGAATTAATTGGAGTCTGCTGACAGAGAGGTTTTCCTACTGATTTAAAGTTTTGTCCAGAGGGATTCTGGTATTTGTCACAGTTACTTTTGTATAAATGTTTTTCTTAAGGCTAGCAGGCTAAATTTTATGTAATAGTAATGAGTGCTCAAGGCCTTAAGGTCTAATATATTGTTATTGAACCTCAGTGTTGGTATTAAATGCAACCTCAGTAGTATTTTTGTGGCTTAAATGATAAATTGCATATGCTGTTATTTTTAGGCTATTTAGGTTTGTGTGGCTTCATTAATTTTCAACTCTAAAATCCAAGCATATGCTTAAAAAATTAGAAAAAAACAAGCACAAGGTCAAAGATGAAAGTTACAGAAGAGTGACAATATTAAGAACAGAACACCAAGCAGAACCCAATGGCCACTGTAAAGACATCAGTAATATTATTAACAGAGGCAATGATTTATTTGCCAAGAATAAGTGGGAAAAATATTGTTTGTCAGTATTGACGTGGAGACTCAATAAACTGGCACCCTGTCCAGGGATTTGGATGGACACTGTTTTTGGTGGATGAGGAGAAGTCCAAAATCTATCCCAATTGGTCTTTTAAGGAACGTTAGAGGGCTCAATTCATAATTTCTCTGCAACAAATCCTTTGTCTGCATCACTCACCCATTTGACATTTCCTGGTAGAACGATCTTTTTTATCAAGACGACAATCCATTTTTTCTGTTTACAGGTGTTCTTTTCTAGTTCCAGAAGACACATCATGTATGTGTAGTAATGTATTTCAGTTTTAACAGTGACTTGAATGTCTCTCTTTTTGTCAGGAAAGTATATTTTATCGTTTCTTTATATTCTTTAAAATACTTTCATGCTTTCATGATTTATAGGCTTTCTGGCACTTGAATATGTTATTTGCTATTTAATGGAGGTCACTATGATTGCTTCTCTGATTTTTAAAATTTCAGCTTAATATTCACAACAAACCGATGTATGCACAGCTCTGACACAGCAAAAACGCCTAATGGTCTGCTGTAAGTGGTGCTGTCTCTGCTCTCAACTGGAAGCCGACCTTTTGTATCCCACATCATTTGATGTCAGGAAACGGGAAACTGCAAGTAGTGCACAAGGATAAGTCTGCATAGTATGGGAGAATTCATTCCTTTGTATAAAAATGTCTAACTGACTTTCTTTTCTTGTGTCACCCCTTGTTTTTCCTCGTTTTTGCAGCCAAGAACTTCTGAAACCATTGAATTTAATGCTTCTTTAATTTTCAACATTACCTGCCTAAAGAATCACATCACTACTTATGAGACTGCTTGGAAACAGAAGGAATAAATGAGTCAGCGTGAATGTAACTTCATACATCTGTTATGACACAAATTTCCCTCTCAAATCTTTCTTATTTCAGCATCTTTACATTTTGAATTTAAGTGACTTGCAGCACAAAACAGCAGGTCTTCAATATTGCAATTAAAAAAATAGAAGAAAAAAAAACTGTGATATTAACAATGCAAAAACACATCAAAGTTGTGTCAGATTAAACAAGCAAGTGTCAGGAATGAAAGGCCTGTCAGGTTCTGTGTCTTATCTGGAAAAGTGAAAGCCGGAGAGGTATTTCTCTTGGGTCTGCACTCCCTTCATGCTGCTCTGATCTTTTCTCAACTACTTTTTCAATGTCTTGATGATAAGAGCAACCTGCTCTCTTTATGTTCGCACAGCGCAGACTACAACAGCAAAGCTGTCTGTTGACCCTGGTGACCTACAGGCACCACAAAGCATGACATATTAGAACCTCTTACAACCTCCTGTCTGCCTCAATTTTTTTAAATTGTGCCTCATCCAACAAACACAAACCTCTCTACCCACATTACACCTTTGGACATTGGCCAAGACAAACTGAGCATACAATGCATGAATAAAAGATTTTATTCATGCGCAGACAGGATGCACGCGGGACACAGCAGTGACTGCACTATTGTCAGCATGAGTCCCTGAATGCTTAGGTACCAAAGAGCGTAGGTCGCTGATACGCTGCTTGTGAGAACAGAAGAACAGTTACCCAACCCTGTGGAGAGAGAAATACCACAGCTCACCAGTGTTACTCAGTTATAGATAAATCTGAGGATTAGAAGTAAACATGGCCCGAACTAAAGTCCATTTGATGCCTTTTGTTTAGTTTGCTTTCCAAGAAAACTTTATTTTTTATTCAATTTCATCTTGTTGTTTTGGTCTTTAAAATTACCATTCAGACTGATACACTTAAGCAATATGTACACCTAAAACTTTTTAGGATTGAAAAATTTATTTATGTTTTTTTTTTTTTTTATGTATTTGTTCATTTTAATTACAATTAATATGCTAATATGTAACTTTTACAAAAATATATTTGTTTAAGTATTAAAACTATTATGCTCTGATAATATAACATGAGAGATAATCTGTGAAAAATATCAAGCTCCTCTGCTTCCCTTCTTGCCCTACTGCCATCAGCAGAAATACACTGCTTGGTCAGAAACAACCAATCAGAACTAGGAAGAGGGTCTTAGCGCTGCCGATCATCCTCTTGTACACGCTGCTCACATCCTTCCCCTTGCTCTCTGCTGTGCTACTTCCCTTTCCCAAAGAACTGACTACTTAGCATGGCCAGTGGATTAACAGTTTTCCTGTGTCTGTTCACTGTTGTATATTTTCCCAATTACTGATAGCTATTTGTGTTGACAGGGTGCATATACTGTCCAGTAGTGATTTTAACCCCAACTTATGTATCTGTATACCAATATTTTAAAATCCTTTTTAACCTCTGAAAATGATGTAACTGTGGGAAAGTGAATCAAAGTAGGACAACTGAGATTAATTTCATGTTTGCCATAGAGGTGTTAACTTCATAATAAATGCTGAAAATAAATCAGAGAATACATCACCAAAATATTATTTTAAGAATGTGTGGGCTTGTGAAACCAGGTTCATGCACCTTTACAATTGCCCTCTGTACTTCTCCTAGAAGTTTTCAGTTTGATTGTACAGAATAGAATAAATGCCATTATCATGATGGTGTCCTTGTTTAGTTTATGTTTCAATAAACCTTGGTTTTTAATTATCAAAATGTTTTCAGGTTGTCTCTGTGTTGCAGGAATTAGCATTCAGATCAACAGAGAGATAAGCCCAGGGGATTTAGTATGCAAGACAAAATTATTTCAGGAGCAACAAAAAAGGGGATTTGAGACTAAACATACATTTGTGGAAATAATTCTATTGTCTCAGCACACAAAGATAAAGCGAGGGAGTGCTCATACTGCAAATGAGTCATAGCCCTCTCATTCGCTTGCCACAGTTCCAGTAAGTATCTTAATTAGGTTATTGGGGGACGTACAGGGAACCGGTGGCTCTGTTTGCCTTGTGCCTCTTGACTTTTGATTACAGACTGTTTCCTGCTAATTGTTTTGTTTGGTTGCTAAATCAGAGCGGCTGCCTACTATAATATGGCCTCCTCTGTGGTCACTTGAAAAAGAGGATTTTTTTTTGTTGTTTGATGTGCCCATATGAATGAAGCAGTTTCTATTTTGGCGGAACTGGTGGAGGAATACAGACAACGTCCACTGAGCCACAGCAGGATAGTAGCATGGGGGTTAATGGGGGCTGATGGCAGTGATGCAACTGGTTTTTCATTCTTTCCCGAAGTCCCTCGTCATCTGTCTTCTTCTCAGCTTTAAGTGACTCACAAGATGAAATCTGGAACTTGAAAGGTCATCATCTTGGTGTAGATTTAACAGTTCTTATATCAGCAGCAGAAGAACTTTACTTTTAGTACTTTTGGCTGATTTTTGTTTTAAGACATGTAGTTGTACAATATTCATTTTTGACTTTGGATCCTTATTTAAGAGTTGGAGTAAGTCATGTTTTAATTCTTGAGATTTTTGGCTAAAGAATCTTTGGATTCTTTCTGGTTAAATAATCTGAAGAGTCTTTAACCTAGAAAAGAATCTTGGTTAAAGAATCCAGCACTCCATGTTGTGTAATTCATGAAGCAAAGAAAAGAAAGTTAAGAAACTTTTATTGTAAAAAAAAAAAACAATTTAAAAAATACAGGGCATTACAGGGCATCTTGAAAGTATTTCTACACCTTAAACTTTTTAATTTTTACAAAAACCACAAACATGGGTATATTTTCTAGAATCTTTTGACTGGCAGTGGCAGAGCTGCTAATAGTAATTGAGAAAGAAATGTTTGTTGTCCAATGTAAAGTCTTTTGCAGCCTCTAACAGACTGCTTCTGCTGAATCATGTCTGATCTCAACAGTGACCCTGGGCCTGTAAGATTACATCTCTGCTTACCAATCTTAGTTATTGTTAGCTTAGGGCAGGTCTTGGTGTGCAGTTGTGCCATACCTTTTCTGTGTTCAGATGCTGGTTTGAATAGAGCTCTGTGATATTGTTTTGTAACTCCACCCTTATTTAAGCTTCTGCACATCTCCAATGATAACAATTGCTATTTGATGCTCTCTTCAATGTATCTGAGGCCTTCACATTACAGCTCTGTTTAGTTTACAGGTGAACTATTAGCTGTTTTACTTCTGCAAACAGTTAGTTGCAATGCATTTTATTTAAAGGCATCAGAGTAAAGGGAACTGAATACGTATAGAAAATCATCCCATTTAGATTTGTATTTGTAATACCGTGTATCAATTTCCATCTGCTTTTATAATTATGTTCTACATTGTGTCAGTTTGCCAAAAATAACCTCAGTTAAATTTATTTCATTTTGTGGTTTTGACATCATAAAATGGGACAAAGTGTAAGGACTCTGGATGCTTTTGCGTGCTACAGTACATTAGCGCATATGTATTTTATCCATTGAAGCACAGATCTAACACAGCCTGATTAAACTTTCAGAAGCCTCTAAATACCATTTTCACTTTTCAGTGTAGCCAAGCGATTGGCCTCGTTCTCAGATCCTTTAAACCAGTCATGCCTAACGTTCTTTTCAGGGCGCTGAGTGGAGGGAGTCTTGAGTTTAGGGAAGGTTTTTTTGTTCGTCATGCTGCAGGTAGAACAGTTGTGGTGTGGAGAGCAGTGATAAATATGACTCTTTTAATACAATAGCTTTGTAGGTCAGTCTCTGGAGGGGAGAGGAGCACTCGCTCAGTCAGCTTCCCCTTACAGAGCCTGAGCAGCCCACAGACACAAGAACACGCAACCTTTAAAGAGGGATTTGAAAAGGTCAAAGCACAGGCATGCAGAATGGTAATATAGAGTGCACTTCCAGAGGTCGCAGGGTCAATACAGGCTTTATTCCTTCATATTGCTCTCCAAGAGATTGCTGTAGGGTATATGTAAAGGCCTTAAAGGATTATTATTTTTTTTCCTTTTTGCAGTGGTTGCAAACACTTTTCATCATAACATCAATGGCAATTCCATTAAATTATGTATCTCAAGATTTTTTGTCCTTCCCTGGTGCTGATGTAAGTCATGTGATAAAGTGGACCTGGTGAGAAATGCAATGTGTCTCTATGTAAAACCTGGAATTGGAATGTTTTCCAGATCTAGAGTATGAAAAACATTTTTTTCCTAACTTCCAGACATATATCAGTCTACCAGTTCTTCAATATCTACATCCACCTATCCAGCCATACATCCATCTGTTTGTACATCAGTCATATAAATTCAAAGGGAAGGCTTGGAAAAAAATTGCTGGGTAAACACACAGCATTGACTTTTTCACACCTTCAAAACCCTTGTTGCTGTTTGCCTTCATTTCTCTGGGTCTTGAGTAATTACATCACCCTGTGGATTCCTCTTGATGAAGAGATTTCCTCAGTGCTGAACCAGTTTGATCTCTGCCACATGAGAGAGTGGGTGCCTCTTCTTTTAGCTTCATGGTCCCATGTGATATCATTGCATGTTTAGTGACTCTTCTTTCAGTGATCTAATTAGTCCCTTGACACTTCTGTAGCGGACTGTATTTATCAGGAACATTAATTAGGACCTAGACTGCGGATTACTTTGAAAGCTTTAAATGTCCTGGTTTATTAAAGTATTAACAGTTGGAGGAAATGCTCTTGATTATCCCCTGTATTAGTCACTTGGTAAGTTTGCTCATAGATTATAGCCTTTCTTCTCCTGCTTATCCTTGTTTGTTTATTCCTAAGTGCATATGGAAAGTGATTAGCATAATTAGTAACAGCCCACCGTTGCTCAATTACTGTACAAAACAAACATCAACTTTCTTGTTTGGGTAGCCACAGCAGAGTTGGGCTAAGAGGGAACTAGATTTTTCTTTGCACCCATTCAAGGATGATTAGAAGAGACAGATTGGAAAACAGTTAGCTGGAATTGGGGAGGTCATTGATTTTCCACATGACAACTAGACCAAAACAGACATTTCATTGATTGTGGACTTCCTCAGGATACTTTTTATAAGCTGCAGGCAAGGTGGGAAGCTGGAAATCACTCGTCTGTTTAGTGGTGCTGTATGATCTTTCATCATCAGTGACAGAGACTGCTGTCTTTTAGCTCTTTTCAGATAATATGGCTGCTTATCAGTATCATCTTTAATCCAGCTCTCCAATAGAACACTTTATGTTGAAAATTATGTTTCAAGGCTGTAATGCTGCAAAATTTCCAATGCAACAAAAATCATTTTTAATCTTTAAATAATAGATAATGTCTTATTGTTTATTAACCACTTTTATTCCTCCTACATCATCCTGCAATTAGCTGGATTTAAGCTGATGATTTTTATTTCATCAGCCACCAACTGCAACAATTTTATTCAAATTCAAAGCTTTGACGTTCTTTTTCTAACTACACCAATTAGGCCCACTGTAGCAGATTCTGTATTGCCCAAGAGTCTCATGAATGCTGTTTTTGCTTTGGATTGATGTTTCAAAAAGTGGAGCTTACCTATTTTCATAACCCCTGACTTTAACAAACTCTCAGATCAAACAGAAGGAACTGTTTCATAAATTCATATCTTGGTATCATGGACAATTAATTTACATGCAATAGGAAATAAGCATCAGTCACATCAACATATTTCTTAACAAATCATGTTTCTAAAGGGACAAAAGATGTGGAATTAAAAACGGATGTTAGTAAAAATAATTTACTCACTCACAGTAGCCTATATATGTGCTCGCTGCACAAGACTCCACTGCTGAAGAAAGTAACATATTAAAACTTGTTCAGAATTTGCTCAAGTCAATGGGAGGGAATAGTTTAGATATTTAAGACCAAAATTTAGCTCTAGGATGTCATTTTACACACCATGTTTAGAGCAGAAATGACATTGCATGTCATCTCAAAACCCAGATGGAAACATCAAGGGTTTTGCACTGAAATGATCCCAAAATGCAGCCGAGAAAACTCTCAATTGGTTTTTCAGAGAAAATAATTGGATTCCAATTGGAAATCTATAGAAAGAATTGAAGAACAGAGTTTATTGAAGAGGCCCCAGAACCGTAGAGGCCTGAAGTTTTTATACTACAACGGGTCAAAATCCAGACCTATGTAATCCATGAAACAGGTTAGTCAATACAGGAGACGTTGTCATTGCAAAGGCATTTCTAAATCCGGACTAAATTAATGAAGACTGTCACTACACGATATTTAATTTTCACTTAATTTTATACTAATTAGTTTAGTCATTTATTTCCATATGCAGATAACTTTAGTTATTTAGTTGTTACTAATATCTTGGGTGAAATTTATGTCAACAGCCCCATTATAAATACATTTAGTGAGGCAAAATTTAACATGTTATGTATCTTACTATATTTCTTGTTTTATGTGATTGTATTCTCTTCGCATATTGTTAATTATATTTTCTGCACAAGCAAGAAAAACACATAAAGAAATGTAAATTACTATGTGAACGGAGTTTTTTATCACTGGGACCAAATACTTATACCAACGTGTGGATAAGCAATCTGTCGCTCTGCCCTGAGGTGCAGCTCAGCAAGCAAACATGCATAAAGAAACTGACACTAATGCAGATGTATTACTCTGAGAGAAACCATGCAGATCGAGCAGACCAGAAAAAACCCAGAATCTACCCTTTTCCCACTGCAGTGCTATAACTGCAATCTTTCCATATTCATTCAGAGATTAGTTTTGGAAAGCTTCCGTAGTTCTGGATTTTGTTCAAAGTAAACACAATTATAAATTTTTGTCATGCACTGTAGTCAACAAAAGCATTCTTGGATCTTACACTGCTGGCAGATTTGGATTTAAAATTGTTTTTATTCAACCAAGAAGTCTTTTTCTCATAGAAAATAAGACAGGCATTTCTTAAAATGTAATAAAACAATATAAGAGAATTATTATTGTTGAAATATAATACTTTTTACTTATTTACTTTTTGTATAAAATTACATTAAATTATTTATACTCTTCTCAATAGATAAATGGAGTCATCTTTATTGGCATTACAACAATCAAACCCTTCTTATGATTTCTGACCAGCTCTGAGAATGTTTGTAGTTATATTTGAACTCTTTGTTTTTCGTGATGAGCTCCAAGTCTTAAACATTTTAAGAGTTCTTTGTTGTAGCTCTAATCTTTAGATTCATCCATAGATTCTATATTTCAAGTTGGTATTATGGTGGGCCACTTAAAAATATTAATGTTTCCTCCAATCAGAAAAAAAACATTGATCAAATATTTATTTTCTTTTTACTATTGAGCAGCGGAAGTAACTTTGTCTTTACTATTTAGTAAAAATTTTCGCATTTTAAGGTATTGCTAATTTGGACAAAACTAAAATATTACATCCAATATATAAATTTAGCTCTCAGATTCCAATGTGGAAGATCTTTCCACAATAAAATGTCCTATTTTTTCGGCACATAATATCAGCACCAAAGATATTAACCAAAATATCACTGGACAGAGCATAGGAGCTGCAAATCTCATCTGATTAAAAGCACTACTTATCAAATGTTCGGTGATGGCCTTGACCAATCAAAGCTAATCATGAACAGTGAGGCTATGTTTTAAATTCTTCAAAGGGCCTGGGATCCTGCCTTCTGTGCCCTTTAGGTTTAGCTGAACTTCTGAATTGGTGGGTTACTCCAGGAAACTATGAAAGTAGATGCTATGCTGAGCTAATAACATGAAAAGCGATCAGAATTACCACGAATGAGCTGAGCAATGAACCACAGTGAATATCTATGATGTTGTTTTGCAAGTGGAGCTTGAGCGCACTGCTCATGTGAAATGTTAACTGTCAAAATAATTGCTCGATGTTTGTGCCTAATGTGGCTACACACTAGTTAGGGCACAACACAATTTGCCTCTTTTGAGTATAATGCTTGTTGTACTCGTTATCATGCATTATTACTTTTAAAATTAGAAATGGTACATTAAGTAATTTTTTTTATTGTGTTTAGAATTTGACATAGCTTTTAAATTTTCATCTGTTTCCAGTAATTCAAATGCAAAATTACAGACCCTCTCTAAAATCAAAGCAAGTTAAATTGCTTCCCAACTCTGATAAAAGAGCAGAGTATATTTTATTTATATGACAACAGAAATCAGTTGCCAGAAACATTGCTGACAAAAAAATTGCCCCTACTTTGTGTTTAAATACATTTTAGTCCTTCATCAAATTTTTGTGACTTAGCCTTGTTTGGAACCATTTAATGGATATCAACCAAATTAACATTTATGGTTCAATGTAATACAGGATTTTGACCTGAATCCCCAAAACCATACATTTTCATGTTTTTTTTCTTTTTTTTCATGAGTGGAAAACAACCGTGAGTGGGAACTCTTGCATTCCCAATAAGATCAAAGGTAAAGCGTAGATAAAGCAAATAAAGTCACTTCAAGTGTGGCACTTTGGTCCCCTGCAACTAGCATTTTATTGATTAGATTCAGTCCTTTGTCATAATCAGTGCACTCTGTCCTCCTCCTTGGTACTAGACACACAGTGAGAGCACTTACAGTAAATGAGGAAGAGTGCTTCAGCTCCATTTACCAAAGTCTGGGAGAAAACACAGCAAAGAGCTTCTTCTTTTCCTGGACTGTTCTACATTTCCTTGTAACCTCATTTCACAAATTCTGAGAAAACATGACCAAACAAAGCCCACTCTGAAGGAACTACGGCAATAGATATTATGAATGTTTTGAATAAAAAATGTCTTGGTTGAGATTCAGAATAGCAATGGACTGGTGTCAACTTTTTCTGTTTACTTACTTGCATTGCAAAAATGCAATGCAAGCTGCATTTCATTTTTTAATCACACTAATACTTAATGGTAGATTCTAAAAACAGTTTAAAATATTAACATTGTCAAAATTTTGGTAAAATCCACTGGTCAGAACTGTACAGCTAACAGAGCCAAAATTTCTAAGTGGTGCATCCTTAATTATGTACACCAATATTTATTAAGACACTTAATTTAAAAAATAAAAATATCTGTGATGGTTAAGTGTGTGAGTATAATTATTATTTTTTAATTATTTTATAAGTATAAGTTGTTTTTCAATATATTTTGCTGCTTCTTGCTTTTCAAGACAGTGTAACAGATGTTAATATTCTCATGTGTTTTACATGATCTGTTCATTTGTTTCTTATAAAAAGTGTGGGGATTTTAATTTGATTCCTCCTCATATAAAAGTTATTTTCTCCCAGGCAGTCTTTTTTAATGTGTTCACTGCCTCCAAACTCCTACTGAAGCAGAGATTGTAAACTTTCCTCTATCATTTGACGAAACCCAGATTGGATCTTAGTTCCACTTTGTAAGTGGTATCAAACAGCACCTCGGCCATCAGACCTGCTTTTCTTTTTGATGTCGCCCACACCGCCATATGGTATTGCTTTCAGGATCAGTTACATTCATCCCATGTTCCACTCGGCACTGTGTAAATCTGCCAGAGCCTCTCAATGGCTGTCCTGGCATTTTAAAGTAAAAGAATGACCTTTTCACAGAAACAAATGTTCATGTACATTTTTGGTTTGATGAAGTTTTATAACAGTTTCCGTTTATGTGTTACCCTTTAAGTTGCTGAAATGTAACTAAGGTCCTTCTGACATACATACAGGAGTTTGGTAATACATTGAGATGTTTTATATTTTATCTGTGCAGCAAATACTTCTCACTGAAAATCAGATTCTACTGAACGTTGTGTTGGCATCATAAATGTGCCTTGTTATGAAAGTTATAATAGAAGTAATAGCTTTGGCTAGAAGAAAGTGCATAGGAAGTAAAGTACTTTCAAATGAGTGTTCTTCCTGACCTTGTGACATTAAAATCTACATTAGGGGGTGAAGAAACACCACATGTGGAAAAAGCCACAGAAAGGCAAAATTATTAGCATTTCTTTGCAGCATGGGAGAATGCAGCCCACACACCGTCTCACCCATCTACATTAGCATCCGACTGGGTTATAAGGCCTGGGAGAACTGTTAATAAGAATGCAGCAAGACAGAATGTGAGCTGGAGTAGCCCATGTACACTCCTGTAGAAATATGGATATGTTTGTTAGACAAACTGAAGATCAGCAGTGCCTCCTTTGTATTTCTCCCTGGTCAGTGTGGTCTTTGTGCTGTTCATGGCAGTCACAACAGAGCTCAGATGCAGCTTGGGGAATTTTTTCCACCAGGAAATGTGATTGAATTTCCATTCATCTGCCAGCTTTTGTATAATACACAAAGTGGAGAGAACCTGACTGGACCACTGCACATATTTTCTCTAAGGACATCACCTCTGAACCAGCTAGATCTAGCAGTGAGCAAACATGCTGCTATAAAGGAGAAGCTGACCATGCCAGAAAGCTACTCTGAGACATGATTGATCTGCAAACCAAAAGATGTTTATTTCCCTATTTTTTAAAACTGTGTATTTAATGCTTTGTTAATTATGCTTCTCCTGGTGTTGCTGCACCATCAGAGCTCCAAACTGACCTTTTATATGGGTGCACTTAGCAACTACAATAAAGTGCACAGTTACACAATTCAATATACAATATATTAAACATACACTTGGGGTAAATTGGGTAAATGTGAATTTAGTTATGTTTACAGAATGTCATAATAGTCTAAATGCTTTATTCATAACAATCATGGCAGTAATATAGTTTAGCAGTGTAAAGAAACATTTTTTTAAATGACTAAAATAATTAAGAAAAACAATGTCAGAACACAAATTTTTACAGTAGTCACCCCTAAGATTCTCACTTTTTTGATATTTTCTTGTTAGAATTTATTTTATCTTGCTGAGGGTTCTAGCATGGTTTTTGCTCCTTTTACTGTTTTAATCGATTTAAAATTGTGCCTCTCCAGAGGGTCAGAGCCAACTCTAGGTGACAATACGCTCTTCTCAGCATTTGATTGGCTATGACCTTGATGTTGTTCAGTGAATGTTGAGCAGAAAAAAAACACAGTAATGTATGGGAAAAGAAGAAAACAGGTCACACATGTGCTTAATTGACCTCCTGATCATCGATAGCCTTATATTGGAAAACTACATCTTATAAGAAACTTGGTTTATATTATGTGTGACGGGGTTTTCTTATGACTTGGTCAAACATAAAATGAGTGGCCAAGGCTGGAGATCACTTTAGTAAAATGTATTAAGTTTTTCTTCAGGTGAACAAAGATCCAGGTGCAGATTACATACAAAGGACACCCAAGGCAGGTTTAAAATCAGATAAACAGCAGTACCTTCAATTTAAGAGTCCCTCACCTTCTGTGTGACTTCTCCAAGGTCTAGCCAC
>CAEFZX010000059.1:0-69615 GCA_903066825.1 Alfaro cultratus | reverse complement strand
AATGACTCTCTGTCTTTAAACCCCGGCTGAACGCTCTGCTGTTCAAACAGGCATTTGCAGGATCTCTTTATTTTTTTAATGTATTTTTATTTTTGTGAGGTGACATTATGTGCCCTCAAAGCACCTTTTAAATAAAATATATAATTATTATTATTGTAAATACTTATACTGCTTCGAACAAGGACGTTGCCATGGTTACTGCTTCACAAGGTGGCTGACTTCTGGGTATTTCTACTAATTTACATATGTATTTATGGAGGCGACAGGGCGGACCAGCAGCTGCTCTATTTAGGATTTATAAAGGAAAGGTAGATATTCTGTGTGATGTGGCATGAGGCTGAAAACATTTATATTGAAATCTTATGTAATTCTACTGTTGTGAACACTGAGCAGCAAATCAAAGATGCAAAATGGAAGCAGCATTTCAACCTTATATATGTTTCTGAACTATGTTAGCAATTAAAAGGTCGACAGAGGGATTCACATGTGACGCTAAGAAAATACTGAGGTTGTTTTTGCTCAAATCTTTGCTTTAGAAAACAACAGCCTGACTTTTACTTCTAGGTTGTTTGAGTTCAGCCTTTGTTAAATATTGTTTTTATTCAATCACAGTCCAGTATTTCACGTGGTGACATGCAAACAAAGAAGACAAACACTGTGTATTTGCAGAGTGGGAAAAGTTAACCAAATATCTGTGTTGCTTTAACCAAACCAAACTCTGGAATGGTGCAACACCTGGGTCTTAAGGAACAAAGGCCTTGGATTATTCCACAATCACTCCTTTCAACAGAGCTAATACTGTCAAGGCTCACACTTGTCATGCTTAGAGTGATTCAGGACATGTTTTGCCGTCCTGAAAATCACCAGAAGGGCTTCATATATAAGGCTTAACAAACCCAAGTAAAGTCCTAGGTCTGTAAGGGGAAAGTCCAAATCAAGCTCTGAGTCTAATGCTCAAAGTCCAAGTCAGCAGCTGAATCTTTGAAGGTCAAGTCCAAGTCAGGTCAAACGTCGTTGAGGGCCAAGGACAAGTTAAGCTTGATTTCTTTAATGGGTCATGTCAAGTCAAATTTCCCATCCTTCCTGGAAAAGCAAGTCAAAGTCGAGTGGCAAGTGGAGGTATGTTCTTTTCTGAAGTCCAAGTCATGACTAGCCTTGAACTCAACTTGCCTGAAGTACAAGTCAATTCTTTAAAATCTGAAGGCCAGGTCCAAGGGAAGCCTCAACTCTTCCATCCCTGGCAAGTAAACATTCCAGTCCTTAAGGGGCCAGTCCAACATTCTCACATCAAATGTCTGCCTGAAACACAGACTCCATAGTTTATGAAGTCTGAGCATCAACCTCATAAATTTGTATGAACTCCCAGACTTTGAGTTTGCCTTACATAAGGCTTTAATCTTTTGTGACATTGGTTAAACAGGACTGAAAATAATCACCAGATTAACATTTCCACATTTCTGCAAAAACGAGGCAAAATACTTCCCCACAAAAGGACAGACCTTATCACATTTACTCAACAATTCCTCTCCTTAGGAGTAAGATTCGCCTTTACAACACTTGCTAAGTCATGTTTTAGTTGTTGTCCTCCAACACTGTAAAAAAATAAAGAGAAATGAAATGTTACCAGCATTACTGACATTGACAACTCAAGCAGCTACCGGAAATACTCCAAGAACGTCTTTGATTAAGGCCTCAACTATTGAGGTAAACGCCGTAAACTGTGGCGAGTGTTAGAAGATTTACAGCCAGGACATAAAGTGTGAATTAAAACCCACTTCCAGCAGCCAAGTGATGTCATGCTGCCGCTTCTTGCACGCTCCCCACCCTGCAGGGGCTGGGCTGGTTTCAGCTTCTGTGGCACCAGAAACAAAACATGGAACGTATGCGATGGGCTGAGAGACGTGTGCGTGCGTCAAGTTTCAGCTGATTGCTTGACAAGTCAGTCAGAGTCTCAGGGTTTTAGGAAAAGTATAGGCCTCCAGGGAGAAATATCCAAATCTATAAAAAGAGCGTTTGTGTCAAGTTTCGAAAACTCTTATGGGAAACTTTCTTCTCGGTGCTCTAATGCCAACAATAATCTTCACATTCTTAATCTCTCGGCCCTCTCGTCTTTGATTCCCTCCCTGTTCTCCGACATTGTTCTGTCTGCAGCTTGGCTTTCATTTCCTGTCCTACTTTATTATCTGTCAAAAGACGCTAAAGCTGCTGTCACAATTGCTCGGCGAGAGGAATGGAGCTCGAGTCGCCTCGGACGGCGTCTGAGCGGTGCAGCTAATCAAAAGCAGAGAAGAGATGCAAGCTCAGCACAAAAATGCTCCAGGGGACCCGATACGATCTATGGGAAACGGCTCAGAAGTGTCACATTTCTCTGATTTGCCTGGATGTTGGGCCAACGTGCTACATTACAGGAGAAGAGATGACGGGAAATGTGATCCAGACATGGAAATAGGCCTTGTGAAGAGAATATCTGAGATGAAGTTGTACGGTTCTTTCACGGAACCAGAACCATACATGTTCTGTGTTGGAAGTAATAGATTATCTTGTTAGATTAGGACCTTCTGATTCAAAACTCTTGAACTTTCCAATGAAATTTGCAACTACATTGTGATTTTGAGCATATTTTGACTTCCAATGTAACTCAAGTTCGAACAATTAACACCACGATGTGAATGATTTAAAAATGTGAATTTGTTCCCTTCAGGAAGTTTTTCGGAGAACTCTTGCTCTGTCCAGTACAACGACTTCGAGGAATTTTAGCAGACCAAGATTCTGGGAATTTCTAGTTATTGGACACCAGAGATCATCACATGTTCTGAACGTCAATATTTCATAGCTATGAAGATGTTTTGGTTTTTTTCCCCCTCTTAGGGACTCCTATTTTTGTTTTCATGTCACATTTTGATAATATGACTGCAATAAAAACAACATAAAACCTTTTGAGACTATGATTGTGTTTATTAAAAGGGAAACATTCCCCAAACCAGCCCGGCGCTTTGTGAAAAACTGATAGTTGCTGTGGGGAATATGGGCAGCTGCCCAGAGCAGCATTACAAAGGGGGAGAATGCAAATTAAAAATACATGTCTAATTTTATTTATATCGCTTTTATGCACTTCCAGCCAACAGGGAGTTGGGAAATATGAATGTGATGTCATAACTTTTATTGTATAACTTGTATTGTTGTAACAAAGCCACACTGGGAGGCTTAAGGGCTTGTTTAGAATCGTCCCAGAACACTTCAATCATATCAACGTCAAAACTTTGACTAGACCACTTCAAAAACCTACCTCTAGTTTTTTTTGAGCCATTGGGAAATGGACCTGAGCTGGCAGACATTACTGCTAGAGAGCAGACTCCACGGTAAACCAACACAAAGTGTGACCCAACTGCAAACCTGCCAGTCCACGGCTGTGGAGCAAGGAGAGCAGGAACTCTGGAGGAGCTGCAGAGACCCATGACTCAGGTGGGAGAGTTTAAGACAGGACAAGTCCACAAATCAAGGTTTTGTGGAAGAACAGCAGAAAGAAAGCCACAGGAAGTCAAAATTGAAATCTAGGACTTTCTTTAGCTCCGCGTTGCCAGTAGAGACATACAATAGAAAACCTGCAGGTGTAACGGCACTGAAAGGTATTGACTCAGGCACCGAAGATCAAACTGGATACAGATTCTCCACCTTTTATGTGTCAAATCTATCATCGGTGGATTTCCAGTAAAAGCCCCAAGAATCCCCTATTCCTAATAAATGTGTATGGACTTGATTTTAGGCCTTTTGATGATTGATGCGCTCATGGCACAGTCAGAGCTTACTGTAAGCAGCAAAGACAAGCAAACTGAGGAAAATGTGCTGATCCAGCAGGTTTTACCCTCCCCCAGCATCCGACTCACTCATTTGGAGATACAAATCAACTCCCAGAATGCAGTCTGGTTTGAGGGAGCACAGCCGGGACTGACTAACTGAGTTTCTGAGTAATCCAAGAATGTCCGTCTTGGTGACAGCGACTGAAACTTGGATATGTTAACTTTTCCTCACATTTACGGGGAAAATCACTGATTAAAAAGTACGTTTGAGATTGTTGTCTTACAGTCCCACATTTTATGTTACAACCATAAACTTCAGTATGTTTTACAGCGATTCTACGGGATGGAACAACACGGAGAATTCTGTGGTTTTGACTTGTAAAAAAGTAAGGGAAGTGAGGGATGGAAAACATTTGCCAGTTTGACTCTTCATGGTAGAATTACATGCTTGTTTGTAATCAATAGTTGAAGTGGGTAAATCCCAGGAGCTCAGGTCCACCTGCAGAAGTTTAGGGGAAATTCCCAGAGGGAAAAAAAAAGATTTCATGGGTCATCATGACCAGACCGCCAGATTTCTACTGCATGTTCGGGAAGTGGAGTACCATTAAAGCAGATGAATGGCTGCACAGCATCAATGGTGTTATTGTGTACAGGTTACAGTAAAGACAGGCAGCAAATCATTTGTCAGACAGAACTTCCCTCCACCAAAACTCCCCCGCTACTCGAAACCATCTGGCTGCGGTTCGTCTGATTCACCAAGTTGCTAAGATGACACTGCAACTTTTATCTCCACGACACAGGAACTGCAGTCACCAACGCCAAATTGCACGTGGGGGGGAGGGGGGGGGATGATGTATTTTTGGGAAACGCGAAGCCGCAAATCAACAGGGAGGAAGATGAGGGTTGGAAAAACTGCAGCAAATGATGCATTTAATGAGGAGGGGGGAGATGGGGGGGGGACTACAGGAAGCAGAATGTGACATGCCGTGTTGGTCAGGATCTGTGTGGTCCTGACAAAACCCAGGAATACAAGGCAAAATTCCAGAATTTTACAGACTTACATTTCTGAACTTCTCTGCATTTTTTCATTACATTCACTTCATTTTATAATGAAATGAATATAAAAACTGAGTATGGATTTAAATTACAATGACTCTACACCTTAAATATGAAACTGGGTAAACAAAACAAAACCAAAAAAAACAGATTGACTGCCCTAACAGAGGGAAAGAAGGAAGGAGAGAAGGAAGGAGAGAAGGGCACAAGGAGTAAGTGAAGAAAAAATACACAAGGATGCAAGCGAAGAGGATGTTGACAGAATGAACAAAAGGAAAGAATGAGGAAGGAATGAAGTAAAGACGGAAGGACGAAGGGACACAATGAGGCAGAAGGACAGAAAGGAGGACAAGGAAGGAAAGCTAGAAGAATAAAAGAACACAATGAAGGATAGAAGGACACAAGGAAAGATGGGAGGAAGCAAAGACGGACAAAAGGAAAGAAAAGAAGGACTCAAGGAAGGATAGAGAAAAAAAGGATTTTTAAAAGCTTGAATAAAAACAAAGAAATCAAAAACAAGGTTGGAAAGAGAGAAGCACAGAGTGAGGGAATGAAGAAAGGAAATATGAGAAAGAAATAGGAAAGGAAGAACGTAAGGAGACAGGAAAGGAAGCATGGAAGGAAAGAGAGCCACAAGGATGAAAAGACAGAATAGACAGTTGAATGGGGAATACAGTTTGAAAATAAAAATATTTTTCGCACTGATTCCTGAAAACCTGGAAAACAAATGAATTTGAGACGTTTCCAGACTTTTCAGGAAGGATCTCTGATCGATCAGATCGATCAGATCGATCAGAGGCTGAACAAGCCATGGAAGAAAGCCTGAACTTTCCTAGAGAGAGTTTACACAAACTCCCATCAGGAATTTAATTCCTGCATTTCCAGGATCCCAAATCCAAAAGCAATGACATTTGTGGTCGCATATCAATGTGCACAGCGATTATTGATAAATGTCGACTGCAAAAAAAAAAGAAGAAATAAATAAATAAAAATTAGGCTTTCCTTAAACTAGTCCCGAACTCCATTGTGGCTCTTCTAGAGCAGCAAAAAAGAACAAAACATTTCCAGGAAAACAAGAGACCTGGCAGCAGCGACGCTGTCATCACTCATGCGAGAATGCTTTCTCAGAATCTGCGGTTTCTGCTCGCTTGAGATCGGCATGCAGAACATCTCCCGAGGAACGACGGACGGATTTGGCGCGGGGGGGCGGAGGGGACACTCTCCGGGGAATGGCCCTGATTTACAGCCGGGAGCCTTCGGGCCCTTGTCCGGGGCCCGGACACGCCGAAGCTGAGGTTAGGCTGCTTCCCTTTGTTTGGGTCCAGCTGGCGTCGCAGCACCATGCAATAAGTGATGGTTAAGCTTCTGTAAAGGGTCTTTCCCAGAATAAATCCTACTGTGGTCTTTACTGTGACTCCAACAGACTAAACTAACGCCTTGGTTTGTGTAACTGCAGCTACGCAGTGCCAGAGACATGCTTCCTCTCTTTACTTCTTCAAAATAATAATAATAATAATCCCCACTAATGGATCATAAATACACACCTGTAGATCCACAAATATTACTGCAGAGATTTAAATGTGAAAACTTATCAAATAAGAATGTTTTAGAGTTTCTCGCCAGCAGGCTGATTTAGTTGTCCTGTGTGTGTTTTTCTCTTCCTGACAGTTTTCATACCAGCCCTCATGTGAAAACAACTTAAACCAGCTTAAATCATTCTACTTTTCCTCCACATGATCTTCTAGTGCGTTGAGGTGTTGCAAGACTCAAAGAAGTGGGATTGCTTTTATCCAAACCAGACACACACACACAAATCAAGGACATAATGTCAGGAAAAAGTGAAACAACTGGAACAAACAGTAAACATCCGAGGTTACCACTTTTCTGCTTATTGGTTAATAGCAAAGCTAATTTTCTGTTGGCATATATTACTATTAAAATATTTAGCACACTCATCGTCATCTAAACAATTTCTCCTGATGAATTCGAAAGCACTAATTTACTTGACTGTTTTGTTTACTTTAATTTGAGGTTTTCTGTGTTGAGGTTTTGGTCGCTCTTTATGCAGGATGTCCTTTATGTAGCAGTTCCATCTCTCTCTTGTTTTTCAAAGGAAACTTTTTGGAAAGAACGCCTGAACCTTCATGGTAAGAACAGATGATTGTTCAAAAGATCGCAACACTGACATCAAACACTAAATTGACGTTAACGGCCATTTTGTTTGACTTGGCTCACGGTTGCTTGCGGCGCAGATAAACCTCATAGTGTTGAATTGAAGCATCGCATGTCACAGACATGTAGCGATTCTTATCAATTGGGTAACATTTAAAATCTCAACACAGGCCACACCTACAGGAGGCAAACCGTTCTCAATAGCCCAGAGCTCTGGAGGAAGCTGCTTTTTAACCAGGCTACTACTGAGGTCAATCAGGCAAAATCAGCAACAGAGTTAGCAAAACTCGACAACTCTATAATTGAAACCACGAGTGAAATGTCTTCCAAAGAATCACTTCCTGAAGTGGAACCATCTATTTAGGTGTCCAGTAACTAATTTGAGGGTGTTTAGGGATGTCAAACTCATTTTCATTTTGGGCCATATTGAGATTATCAATGTCCTTAAAGGGCCGGTTATGGTAAAACGAGTTAAAAAACCGTTAACAAACCTCTAAAATATGAATAAATAGCTGCCTCTGTGATCACTGAGTACTTCTTAAAGTTAAATAATGATGGATATCATTTCACATTGATAGAATTTGGCAGAATGTGGAAGAAGATTATGACCACTGGAAAAAAAAACAAAGAAAATCTTCAGAATTTGGATTTTTTTCCAGAATTTATCCTCAAGATTTTGACAGTTATTTCCTCAGAATTGATTTTTCCAGAATTCTCATCTTTCTTTTCTAAATTTTAACTTTCTCAGAATGTTTTAATTTATTTTTCTTGCAGAATTCTGACATTTTATCTGAGCGCCATAGAGAACAAAACAACCAAATAATGGGATCATTCAGTTTTGTTCTTGTCTAAATTAAACCTTTGTAATCTGGGTCAAAATCATTCGCTGAAATCATGCTCACACACATCTGTGTAACTTTTAATCAAGCAGTAAATATGTCACTTTTTGACGTTTGCCTTATAAGGGGTGTAATACTAAATGAGGGGTTTCATTTTGTTTATGCAGAGAACAGAATCTGCCCCAAAGTGAAATTGTTTTGCTGAAGATGCAAATAAAGCAAAGACCTTGTCCTGACTCATCATGGCAGACGAACAAGCGCCTCTAATATCTCCTAAAACTCCTCCAAGCTTTCCTTTTCATGTCTTCCAGCATGAATTATGTTACATTCGCTCTCTTGTACGAACTTGTATAAACACCAGTTCCTGTTTTGCACCCCTTCTTTAAGGTTTTATACGATACCGTGCCAGAGTGTGGTAGAAAAAGCGATGGTAGCGCAAACTAAAGCTACTTGCCTGACTTATTGTCCTTGAAGAGGAGACGCCAAGGGCAACGCAACAAGCGGGCGAATGGAAAAGTTTCCATGAACGTTGCAGATTCCTATCGGAAACGCGGAGATCATCACTTCTGCATCTTTGGGCGTCAAGATGTGGAGATTGTGCCCTGATGACATTCTTCCAAATGTGCAAAAATGACTACAGTCACCTGACTGGAATGAAAACTAAAGGAAGGTGTTGCTCTCTTTGTATCTGTTCGACCCCATTTACCTCCTCACATGTACAACCCAAAGGCGTGTTGCTCTTTTGCCCGTCAACTTCAGTCAGTGGACTTGCCTCAGATTCTAAGTTGGAGCAATTTCAGTGTTTACAATGACAATGTTGTGATTATCAAGAAGAAATTTCCATAGCAACCACTGGCGGTCTGCATCTATTGAAACTTGATGCTGAAAGATGTTGTCTCTCTCTGTCTCTCCGTCACACCTGAAACAACAGACTGATCAGTTTGTTTCTGACATTATCATCTGGGCAGAACGTTTTTCTTGTGTGGGATCCAGCAACTTTTTGAGCGATTGGTCAGAACTTCAAAGTGGGCGGGTTGGTTCCTGCTCTAGGTTTCTTGTGAGGCATCAAATGTCTTAGATAGAAGGAACTTTGTTCTTTGCAGTATTGGCATTAGCTATGTGAGGAAGCATGAGTGCTACAAGAGGCAAGGCAGTTTTACTTGTATAGTACATTTCAGCAATAGGAAGTTGCAGTGGGAAAATGGAGAAAATGGTCCAACTACCAACCGACGTGGTTGAAATAATTTCTTTTTTAATCACTTTGCTGATTAATTTTTGGAGATTAACCTCTAACTTTGCCATTGCAATTTGTCTGAAGTTAAATCAGACCAAGCTTAGTTTATTGGCAGAAGTTTCAACCTCAAGTTTTTCGTTTCCTCCGTACATGACGCATTCACACCAAAGACATGTCAAATCTATCAAACACAGAGAAAATGCCGTCTGACTTCAAATAACATTCTAGGAACTAAACATTGTCTCATTCTGGCATTTAGAAAACAGAACCTAACCTGAAAAATAAAGTTAATGTTGATATCCACTTCCATCCCCAAATCCAACTGATTTATTTGTTCATTTTGAAGAGCAGCTCACACTGGGTCAAACACTATTAGCAAGAAGTTTGTTTTAAAAGATAAAGGCGCATTAGACTCTTCAAGTCAAGTCTCTATTAACCAAAATTAACAAGCTGCTTGCGTGAGGTACTGTTGAATAAAGTAATCTTTTTGCTTTCATAGAAGCTAACAAAACTATATTCACATCTACCTGAATAGGTGTTAAAAAAGTCACTTCTAACTCCTAACTACAGGTGGCGGTATTTCTTGTGTTATTGTACTCTTAAAAACAGTTACAGAGGTTACAATCAGCCTCTTTCCTAAGGTGAACTGGAACCTTTCACAAAGCTGTCAGTGGCATCTCTTATTACCCTGATTTAACGTGCCACACGTTGGGTCTGAGCCACACTTCTTCACAGAGAGGAAGCTCTTCTAATCGCACTCAGGAGCTGAAGAAATGGCTGCAGCGTGAACACAGACTCTGGTTTTAGGCCTGAGTGCTACACGGAGGTGCTTGAACGTTTGCAGTTCTGCCGTAGAGTCGCTTCGAGTCAAACTTTAATCTTTCCCGTTTCTGTACATGTGAAAGCAAAAGCCGCAAAGCTTTCCGGCATTACAGCTTTCGGCACTGTAATATCCCAGGGATTATGCTGCTTGCACTATTTTTGGGGCCAATTCAAGTGGTGCGCTTGACCGTGGAGAGGATGTCGGATTATTCAACCCTATGACAATAGGAGTGGATTACAGAACGTACGGCAGCATAACTCTTGTAATCCTGTACAAAATGCATTAGCGCCCTGGTTAAATCAACGATCAAACTTTTCTGGACAGCTGAGTACAATTACAACCTAACAATCAATACGACTGGAAATCTGATTGATTTGGGTTCTGCATTGGGATGGCGCGGTCCAGAACAGAACACCAGCAGGATTTTTCAAACAAATACTGTGGATTTATGGCGGTTTCCTTTTACATAAGCATCTTCTTAGTGCCGCAAACTCTCACTAACACACTGACAAATCCATCCAGCTGATTCCACTCAACCAGGCCAGTGAAGCAGAGTTTCCACTGCCTTCTGCTCTCCAACCAGCTTCCTTCCTCCGGTGAGCGGTGGAGCGAGCTACAATTAATTACGAGGAAATATGATCCTTTTGCTAAAGGTTTGCACCAACGCCAGTATCCAAAGCAAACAGATGCTGTGTGTGCCTTGCACAACTGTCATGCCAAACGAAGGCCCACAGATCCTGCTAGGGCAGATCAGAGAGCGGAAAGACGGGATGTTTGTTGTCCTGCCTGGTAGAGCTCCACAATTCCATCTCATTTTCACTTTTAGGCGGCTAAACCAACTAAAACGCAGCGGGAAAAGACAGATTTTGTTGCATTCTCCATTGTACTTTGCAATACTCACAATCCCAGAGTTTTCTGAACAAACTTGTGCATGAGGAGTACTTTCCGATGTGAGGCGATAGCAGATGGTTGAGTGGGAGGGTTGCAAGTATGAAAACATGCATAACGACATATCGACCTGTCAAAAAAAAAAAAAAAAAAAAGCCTGGGAAGGGAAATGGAAACCGCAACCACCAAGATAAAACATCTTGCTGCAAAGGTACAAAATTCAGTTTTCCTTCATAAGAAAATGTCAGGGTAACGTAACAAAAGTAAGACCAGACAAACTTGTTCAAATACTCTTTTTTGGAGTCATGATAATAAATACCAAGACAACCATTCCATGTGAGTAAATTCAGTTTAGTCTGTTTTACTAAACCAAGCTGCAGGATTAATAATGAGCTGTATCCTGCTGCCACTAAATTGAGAGACAAACCAACCAATACATGAAGGACATTTACAGAAAAGGACATTTTTGGGTTCACTTATGGTGAAATGTCTCAGGAAGCGTCTCGTTATAACAAGAAACTTTTTTCATTAAAACAAGTTTTATATCTCTGCCGTTTTTCATTTTAAAGAGCTGGAGATATTTTTTCCACTATCTCCTCGCTATAAAAAGATGCAAAACTCATTAAAACGAGTTTCTCAAAGCAAGAGAAACTCTCGTTTTAACAAGACGAGTTTTATATTTCATTAAAGAAGAAAAACTCTCCTCTGATAGATTACAGCTTGCTAAAAAAGACAAAGGGGATCAATGTGACGCTCCTTCTGCTCACCTGGTTGTGTTTGCAATTACGACCGTTCTATTTAAAGAAAAATAGTTGGTTTAATTAGATATAAACCTTGTTTTTGCAAGTTTTTATTAAATATCGTGTTAATAAACAAGATCATGAATTTATTACCAACGACCATGTCAATGATTTTAGCTAAATATGTTCCCATTTAAAAAATATTTACGTAATAAATTCTGGTTAAAATGCAGCTTTTTCCATGGATTCATAATTGGTAATGCTGTTTAAATAGAGATTGTTAAATTAAATAAAATAAAAAAAATAGAACATTTGAATAGTAGAAAAGGTCAAAACAATTTATGTGTCATGTTGAAGTGGAGCCACATGATGGTGAAGGTTTAATGGAAAAAAGAGCCAGGAGAAAACAAAGACAAGAACAAAACAGGAGTGACTGAGAAAGAGTATATAGACACTGGGAGGCTAATTACTGAACCAGGAACAGATGGAGGATTTGAAACGGTTTGCAGGTGTGAAGGGAGAGAGAGACACGAAATGGGTAACTAGTTGAATCTAACATTAACAAAAAACATAATAAAACTAAAGTAAATAAAGGGCTGAACTGAGGTAAAACAGAAACATGGATGATCGAATTAAAGAAGAGAAACTAAGGAACAGAAATAAACAAACCCCAAAACAATTCAAACAACCCCAGGCCCTGACATTGTGTTGGTCGCATTTTGTTTTGTTTTTTTACATACAGTATAAAAAACCTTCTAATTTAACAGTAGACTTTTCATGTCCACCATAAGCACCTTTCAGTCTAACTTTAAAGAGGGCCACCAAAACGTGTACACCAGGGCTCCCTTAAGCCAGAGTTTTTTCTTTTTTTTCTCATGTCTTATTGTGTTGACCTCCTGTTTATACCAGCTCTTCCATGGGGAGACGTATCAGACTCCTGTATTTACACCGGATTTCATTGCTTACATTGCAGACAGACTACGTGCGTAAGTGACTTTGCAGAATTGGCCGTGGAACGGAGCGGAAATAAAGAGGACAAGAACTTTCTTATTTAAATCAGGAAGATATGAACTAAACTTGAGGACACAACTCGACAAGTCAATGCTTTCAGACTCCAACTGAACCACCATTTGGTTCTATCAATATGTAGGCTCATATTCATATTTCCATGTTCATCTCTACCCGGTTTTAAGACTTTTACTTCAATGCATAATCCGTTGGATGGATTCAGTTTTTTTTCTAAGTAACCAAAATACAGAAAGTCACGAAAAACACAAAATCACAATAAGTGTTTTTGGTCCAGTTCATGGGAAAATATCTAAACACACTTGAAATAAGACAACTTATAAGAAAATGTTCAGCAACACAGAGGCGTTTAGTTTAGTAAATAACTGTGGAACACGTCACAGATATTTCAAAAATAATAACAGACAGGAAGAGACAAAAGTCCAATTGACTCATATAAAGCTTCCACTCAAATAGTGTCGAAAAAATATAATCCAAGAATTCAACCTTTATGAAATGCAGCTTGTTTTAAGTCAGTAATTCCTTAACATTGACAAAACAGTGCACAGGCAGTGGAGGGATAAGGTACTAATATTACCCAATATTAAGGAACTATAGAGTTTAAGCCATTTCCTATATCTTCCTGAAAAGTTCTAAGTTAGTTTTGTCTTATTTCAACTCTTCTAAGATATTCTCTTTGTAGAAGCTGCTTTCACTTGAAGTTGACTGAGCCATCTTCCTCCAATGTTTGGCTTTTCAAAGTCCTATCCCACTAGGATCCAACGGGTACAAACTGTATTTTTCCTTTTTTTTCCTCAGCAGCTTAAAAAAAATGTGCCTCCCCCTTTTCACATCTTTCTGCTTATTATCTTCCACAGCTGGGAGCTACTGAATAAAAACTCTTTCAGTGTTGACACCTGTAGGTGCAGTGGTTGGTTGAGTATTTCCCTCAAGGGGATGTCTTGACAGTTGCTGTTGAGAGAAAAGTTGAGTTATGCCTTTTTATATGTATATATATGTGAGAGTGTGTTGATTTTTGCTGACGCAAGCCTCTGTGAGTGTTTGGTTTCCATGCCAAGGCAGGAGTTTGCATCGCTGACAGGGTTGATGATCGTCTTGGACTTTGGCAGCTGCTGAAATTGCTGGCTTGAAGATCTTTTGCCAGTTTGTTTTAGCGGAAGCTTTTGCAAAAGAAAAGCGATTTTCATTGAGCGATGCAACATGCTTAACGAATGAACCCTGAGTCTGCAGCTGGTAGCCTAATATCACTTTTATAAGGACTGTTAGCGTTCGGTAATCATAGATTTGATACATTTCTAAATAACCTAAAACGACCGTTAGCAGAAGTTGTTTGACAATAGAATAAGATATAACTGTTTATGAAAAGGTACAGATTTATAGAAAATGATTAAATGTTCAAAAGGCAAGCGTAATTTATGAACGTTTATAATTAGAACAGCACTAGGTGACATGGACAGAATGAGAAAATGTTTACTGAAGTTATTAGACACTTAAAAGTTGACTGAAAGAATGACTTAACATATTTGTACATACTTTTTTTTTTGGGACATTCAGTTTTTAATTAGTTTCTGATCATTTAATGTCATTAAGCTGGTGAAGTCAATATATAGCTCTATGTTGCCTTAGAGCAACATGGTGCTCTTTACAAGCAGTTTAGTCCAATTTATGTGATTAATATTTAGAAGACCTTGCAATTAAAAGAATTAATATTTCCAAATTGACCACTAGATGGCAGTTATTGTTCGAAATGCCTCCTTTAACTCTGAATAAATTTTTGGATTCCCCCCTAGTTTTCTATATTGATGAAATGTTCATGTTTGCATCTTTTTCAGATTTGTGTTGTTTTGGTTACGGATAAGGAAAGAAGCTGTTCAAATGGGTGAAAAATGTAATTGGCAAAGGACAAAAAAGCAAAAATGTTTTCGGCTGTATTTTTAATGAATAAAAATATAATGCCCTTCGCGAGAGCTTCTCTGCCATTAAAAGATTTAGAGAAAAGTAGAATAAGGCAACAGGCATAGTTCATGAAAAATTGGAATAGCTGGTTTTAATTTCAAGAAGGTTCCTTTAAATCGTCAGAAATCGGAGGAGACCTGGAGGTGTGTTGAGACAGACGGTTTGCAATTCCCTGTGATTGCAAAGAGAAGTGTTTGTTCCACCCTCGGATGAGATCGTCTCGATTTTTATTGCCGTTGGCAAAATTCGCAGACTAAATAATGATTGTGTAATGGAATCTGGGCTGCCTTAAACAGAGAGACTGAACGTGGTGGTCACATTCATTCACGATGGTAATTGTCTCTGCCTTTTTTCAAGAAAAACCCCCAGAAAATCCCGTTTCAAAGAAAAGTAATTATTAACTTTGGAAATGCAATACAGAGACTGTGTTGCGACGATCCAAAGTTATGACCGCTTGTGCTTGTCAGGTGCATTCACCAACTCGACTCTGAAGTGAGGTCAGACCCGGTTTAATTCCACGTTTTCGTTTCAAACGATGGTTTCTGTCCACTTGAATGTTAGAGCGAATGGTTTTCTTTTATTCTCGATGCGTTGGAAGGATTTTTACAAATGATGCAGTGGGAAATTATTTAAAGGATAAAAAGTACCGCATTATACTTGCCACAAGAATTTCATCTCCTAAAGGAAGTTATTACAAGCATCTGAAGGGAATTAAGTTGGGATCTCTACCTGGCTCAGACTGGAAAAAGGAAAATATTCTCCCAGAGTGACTCAAATTTTTACATTTCTGACATTTTTTGTGAGCCAATACTAATCACAGATCAAACATCTAGTAAACAGTGGACAGACCGCCTCTGAAAACAATGATACCCGTCTTATTTGTTCAAACACCAAATATACCTTAAGCTATGATTCAAAGACAAGAGTCGTCTCATGCCACGATTACTCAAAGATTGAGAACAAGAATAAGAGACACAGACATGCAGTGAACCCCTGGAACACCAGCGGCCATGGTGTGGAAATTGGGATTTTCGTCTGTAAAATCCCTGAGTGGGGTGCTAGTCTGCTAGCTCTCCTGTGTAAAGAGAAACATTTTCAGATGTTTCTCCTTACTTCTTGTTTCTCACAAGACAAATGGTATAAAAATCGTCATCATACGAAGTCACATTCAAGTTAGAGAGCTTGCCGTTGTGACTGTTGTTGTGGGTTGAGGTGAGCAATGAAACCTGAACGTTTTCTTCCAGCTTGACGGGGAAGTCTCAGCGACTCTGCTCAGGCTCACAAACCTGGTCCTACTGGATGCAGGATCAGATCTGAATCTCTGCATGTCAAACTGAAAATGTGTCTGGACAAGCAGACTCACTCACACACCAAAAAAAGCTGATGAGACTCCAATACATATTCACTGTTGTGGAGAGATTTCACACGAGCGTGAAGCTCAAAGGGAGTCAGTGAGCTGTTGCAGGGGACTGGGCGAGCCTCGCAGAGCCCGCTTTGGCTGGAGAGCAGCTGGCTCGTCTCAGGGCCGAGGAGTCGACGGCTTCTTCCCGACCGACATGTGGACGTGAAGCCAAAGCCGGGTGTAGGAGAAGCCCAGTTTCCACCCATAACAAACCTGACCCCGGCTCTGTTATCCTAAGGAAACCCTCAGGAGAGGTGAGGTGGTCAGAGAGCCGATGTGACAGGAGGTGGGAGTGTTTTTTCAAACGGGCTAAATCAGGGCTTCTCCTGAGAAGATTATCTCTGGCTCACACAGCCCAGTTACATCATTAATTAACTTTTAATCATTTCCTAAAAGACTTCTGTTTAACATCAGGAGTGCACGGACAAAAATCAGAATACCAAGAATCTCTGTGGTGTGAAAAAAGCAGCAAGGTTCACAAGTGTTCAGCACCTTCTGTTCTGCTCTGAGAGATTACATCTGTGACTCCTATCTATTGTACAAATACGTATTCAGGTCTCTTTGGGAAGTCTGTGACGGAGATGGAGCACAAAACCTAAACAAGCAGGTTGATTTTTCCATCTGATAAGCAGACGAAGGGAATTTTTCCCGTGTTTGAATATTTACAGCCCAGTGACATCCGAACGTTCAGGGGTCAGGTTTTTCCAAAACGAAGGAGTCTGCTGTGTGTGGGAAGGTCATACCTGGGTGAGACCTCCGGCAGACTGTTCGGCTCCGATGAACCACGACGGACGGAGTCTGTCATGGTTCACCGGGTGTTTTACCAAACAGGGAACAAATCTGACCTTGTGTATTCTATAAGAGTGCGTTCACAAAGTTAGTGGATTCGTGAACTTTAGTAAAAGGTAGATTTTAAGGAAATGCATTCCTGAAAACAGTTAAGATGTTTTCAGTCTAAACTATCTTGTTCACTTTGCTTTGTCCAGATGATCTGGACTGAAATGATCGCTTCCTGGAGGTATGCGCTCTATAGAAGTTTTAAACATTAGAATTTTTCTACCCAATCGTTAACGAGGCTGTGATGGATGGAACGTGTGAAGGAAGCTGCGCTATGAAGCTTACCGGAAGTCGTAAATGATAAAGTGCTGAGTGTCATCTTTGCCAGCAATAAAACGTCTTAAGGATTCCTCTTGCTCCAACTTTAATTGTTGAAGATTTGGAAGCCACCATATTGGTCAAAACGGGATATCCTGCTTAAAGCTCGATTCCAAAACCTCTTCATTAACATCCAGATGCTGCGAGTTGGTCGGACTCGGAAACCTCGAGAACCTCCTAGCATGTTGCATCTTGAAGATGTCTCATTTCTTGGACATAAATTTGTAAGATCTTCCAAATGCAATGATAGGCTGAGGAGAAAATACAATCATTAGCATCAGGTGTTAGAAGAAGTCACATATCTAACACTTGAGGATGGACATTCCCAACATCTGGTATACGGTGTCCCAACAAGTCTGGATACAGCTATTGCTGGAACCTCTGGTATGTGTAAAACGCCTCACAGAAATGGATATTTTAATTCAGTTGTATATTATTTAACAAAAATTTTTTGTCTAAACATTTTACAGCTTTAAAGCGTGACTTTTGACCACGTCTAATCTTCAGATTAAGCCGCAGGTTTAGGTTTGGGGGCTGTGATGGCCTCGGAAAAAAACATTTTTTTACTGTCTAGACAACAATTCCCGTCTATTTGTTTTGTAACTATGTCCTCAATTTTCCGGCATCAGAATCAAAGATGTATTTTTAAGAGTTGCTTTTCCCTTAAAGTCTCGATGAAGTCACGTTTTCATCCCTCAAGTAGGTTTTTATGAGGAGTTACTGCTTTGTTTCGCCAAACTATATATATTTACATTTCCAAACAAGGGAACCTGCTGGAAATAGAGAGTATAAATGACAGTCAAACAGAGTTCACTGTTAAATTCACTGTCAACTTGAATCAATTGTGATCAGCTATGAGCGGCGGTGACACCTCCCTCCGTTCTGCCTACATCAGTGATCTCAGCCAGTGATTTCCTCCCTTCCAGCTCCTAATGTGACACAGTGAAATGAGAGCGACGGCGCCTACGCCATCCGTCAGAGGGGAAATGTGTCATGCATATTTTGGAGTTTGAACACCGTCTGCAGCCATGAGAAAGCGAACATTTTCTTCGTGTTTTATATTTACGACCGCCTTCCCTCATTTCTCTGGGCTCTAGTTAAGTAAGGCGAGACTCGAGCTTTAAACCCGGGCCACCACTTTAGAACTTATTCACTTCAATGAAGGGGAATTTCTGTTCAGTGGCTCTGAGGTTTGGATAGATTCGCAAATATGTCTGCTCTGAATGTTGCTTTTAGTTATTTGTAAAAATCCATTTGGAAAGTTGCTCAGTTTTCAATTTATTTGCCATTAACTTTGCATAGGATTGTTCCTTATTTTTAATTGCAAGAGTAAATTCATAATGTTATGGGAATAAAGTCCGAACATTAGCAGAAGATAGTGGTAAAAGTCGTTGTAATGAGAAAGTCATGGAGCTCTGAAGTGAACAGCTCAGTTCGTTTTGTTCTTCGAAACAGAGACAATCGTTTCAAAGTCCTTCTCCTGATAATTATTTGATGGTGACGTGTTAAAAGATGAATATTTCTTTAGTTGTAAAATCGATACTGCACAAGATGTCTTTTATGTAGAAGTTCTTATAAAATTCCTCCATTCTCCTATCGACTTTATGCTGGTAATATTGACTTTATTTTCATATTATTCCAATTGCAGGTTTTGTAAACCTTGACGTTTTTATTGCCTAAAGAGAAATATGTGCAGAATTCACATATTAAATTCAGCAAGATCATTTCAGATATGAACCTGACAGAAATGAAGAATAATCATATTTTGAGATTGGTTTCTGGGGTCAAACTATGAAGCGTCTGAAATGCAGGTGTTTCTTCTCTTAAATATATGTAAGACGCAAAAACAAATCAGGAAAAACATGACTGACCTAAAATGGATCCTTTCCAGGAGGGAAAATCTTTTTTGATTCCCAAAATGAGCTAAAACCTCTTCTCAGTATCTGATCAGGTTTTTAGCTCCAACCTCCATTTTCACACTTTTGGCCTTTCAGGGCTTCCATAGACTGAAATCAGAAGACAAGTCACAAATAAACAAAGAAAAGCACACAGATAGCTCCAATGTAACTGATCTGTATTGCTTTAATGTCTTTTTTCTCCTTAGGAACAGGTAAGCCATGACAGTATAATGTAAATGATGAGAGCAACATAATCTCAGACTCTTTTGTACATCCTCGGCAACACATTCATACAACAGACAAATGCCATCTGTACAAGAGGTCAAACAATCTTTTTTTCTTTTTTTTTTTATTACATATGGTAACTCTTGACTCAAAGCCAACAGGTACAATGCAATTCAATATAAATATTCATTTAGGCAACATTTAATTATGGCATCTTTTTTTTCTTTCCAAATGGCTACAGATGGGAAGAAGCTTGTTAGTTCTCAAATCAAGCCCAGCGTGCCCTCCTCGTTTTCAATAAAGCGCCATTATACATTCCGAAAATCGCCAAAAAGAAAGTGACACAGATGTGAACTAAAAGAATAAATAAGAATAAATAATCCGCTGACTCTCAAAAGAGACCTTTGGCAGTCGGACAAAGCTGCAGCTGTGGAGCTTTTAGCGTCGCCGTGAGACACGTCGGACTTTATTTACCTCCAGAACCGACACCCATACGAAATTTATGTCACTCCTCTCTATTGTGGACTTAAGTGCTTTGTTTGTGCTCCTCCGATGCACAGCAGGCTTGTTTTTTCCTCAACAGGCGATGGAGGCAGACACATTTTTTGGAGTGCTGAGACCTCGGTACAAAAAAATAATAATAAAAAAAAACAAAAAACAATTTGTAGCAGAGTGAGTAAACTGTACACCCCATTACACTTGTGTGTGTCCACTCCTGTTGAGAAACGTCCGCAAATTTAATTGAAGAAATTGGAGACAGAAAAGCGATTTGGTATAAAAAAAAAAAAAAAAAAAGCGGCACGAAAAGACGCAAAGTGACAGAATCTTTGGCAAAATGATAAATGTAACCAGCATGAGTGCATATTGCATTAAGGTTTGGCTTCTGAACTTCCTTTTTTTTTTTGTTGAAAAAACAAAAAAGATATCTAAACTCTACAATGCATCTGCACGCAAGAAAACACTCGTCGGTTTCTGTCCATGCAACTTCAGCTCACTCATGCCCCGCCTCTTTTCCGAGAGAAAGCAAAACGGGGGGAAAAAAAATAAAATAATAAAATGAGCTGAAAAAGAAACATACATGTACAAAGTAATGTACACCATATATTCAAACACATCTCAAAATCCTCAGACTTTGAAATCATTAGCCAAAATAAGTTTTTTTTTCTCAACCCATTTTGTCTTTATCGAGACTGTACAATATATGTATATATTAGTAATCATGAGGGAACAAAGCAATAAAAATAAATACTTTTTCGCTATGTCACCTTTCAAAGAAGTATAACTATGTACATTTATACCAGTATCAATTTTTTTATTAGCTTATTGTGAATGCATGTGGTCAGCAAGCAGGTATTGCGCACAGTGTGTCGTTCCAGAAGGTAGCTAAACGAGAAATCTGACAACACTTAAAAGTGAAAAAACTCACTTTGAACTACACGGTTCTTACCTAAAGTAAATACTGGCTCAAATCAATGACGACTGAGTTGATGTGTGTTCAACAAGCAGGCGCTAAGCTAGTTTTTAAACCCTCCTTTTTACTCTAAAGTTTAAAAAAATTGGTGAAAACAAACAAACAAAAAAAAAGAAATAGAATTTGTTTCTTTATGAAAAGTAATCTTGATATTTTGTAAGTTTGTCTCTCTTTGTCCTAAAAAGTATTGAACTTGAATTACTGAAACACTGTAAAGTTACATAGCAAAAACAGAACAGGTAAAGTTATTAACAATGATTAAGCATGTATTCAGTATTTTTTCTGTCTTTTGTTCAAAAAGGAAACCTTAGTGTCACACACTCTATCGTTAAAACCTCACAGGTTTTTTAAACACAAATTTGGGGCTGTACCGAAAACAAGCGAGCCTGTTCCACGTTTTGCTGATGGGATAACGTGACGACACCGGAGTTGAAGGTACGAAACCTGAACTTCTGGTTGTCACTGGGAAGGGATTGAGGCTAAAATGAACCACCACAAAAAAAAAAACACCCAACTTTTGAGTACTCAAATCTGAAAAAATGAAAATGAGTTCAACACTTTCTTATTTCCTAAAATGTACCAAAAAACTTTTTTTTTTTAGCAACACTGTGAAACAAGCAGCAGTGTTTCCATACTTTTTTGTGAATGGTTGAGCAAATTCTCAATAAGCATGTGAAATACATATTCCCTACATGGTAATATAACAACATGATGGAAAACTAAACCCCAACTCTCTCTGGTTCTTATTAGGAAATATTTTCGATTATTAATACAAGGGGAGAAAATAGCAATTTGCATGTCATTTTATCGCATTCAGAAAACCTGTGAACTAAGCACTTTGTGTGTTTTTACTTCTTTACCTAAAAGGAAACAGAATCTGCATGAACTGATCTGGAAAAAAAAAAGATTCTTAACATGTTATCATATGAATACT
Source organism: Alfaro cultratus (assembly GCA_903066825.1). NCBI lineage: Eukaryota > Metazoa > Chordata > Actinopteri > Cyprinodontiformes > Poeciliidae > Alfaro > Alfaro cultratus. The sequence goes on along the minus strand of CAEFZX010000059.1, from coordinate 47,999 downwards.
GTACTGTGAAAGTCTAAGCATATGTTCAACATGCAGGCTGTGTGTAGTTTTTCTTTTCATTTTCATCCATAAAAGTGTGACTTTTTGAAACACCCAAAACTCTCCTGGGAAAAAAGAACAACTGGAGAAAATCAGAATATTTGCTTAACTTTCTGTCTTTTTTTTTTTGTCAGCATCTTTTTGCTTCAAATGTGAAACATGAAATTAATATTTATGAAATATTCGAATTCCCTGATAATCAGGAAGACGTAACTACAAAAAAACAAAAGAAAATGAACAATTTTATTTAGTTTTTTTTTTGTTTGTTTTGTTCTATAAGGTACTAAAATGTAAAATTTTGCAGTGTGAATTAAAAAGAGAAACCCAAAACTGTACTGGGTCTGTATAGTTCAGGCAAGGTCTGACAAAAATGTATACATGTTTAAAAATTTTCCTTTCCCTTTGTCTCAAAAGGTTTTGAATAGCTAAACGTGGGAGGACTGTGGAAAAAAATACAAATCAGAACTTTGGGCTTAAATGGACCAATAACAGGAAATAAATAACCGGAGTTTTGACACAAATGGAACAGAACAGGACAAAAAATATAAATAAATATATAAACTTGCCATCATAATAGCTACTTCAGTAATCTCTCAAATTTTCAGAACTCTGAAAAGACTAAAAAATGTCTATTTCATGCAGTTTTTGACAAGTTTAACTCTTGTCTAAAGGTAGATATTTCTTTATCTTTTTTTTTTTTTTTTTTTTAATTGTACACACGGCAAAGAATGTTCTCAGTGATGGCAAACGGAGCTATGATGGAGGTGCATTTTGGGACAATAACATGCATAAAGAACAGTGCATAGGTCCAGGTCATTGGGCCGGTCCCCGGTGGTTTCCAGTGTGTTTCTGTGGCAGTCTTACAAACAGATCAGTTTCTGCAAAGCAGGTGCTGATGGAAGAAGTCTGTAAGGAAGGGTAAGTGGTGGCGCCATCTTGTGGACAGACTGTCTGCACATCTTTAGACGGCTTGATGATTTCAGGCTGGAGTTTGTCCAGCAATTTTTTTTTATTTTTTTTTTAAAGGATTGGATGCTGAAAGAATGTGAGCATGATTTGCACCGACACAAAATGACCCTAAAGTTTTTTTTGTTTGTTTTTTTTTTAGTGGATGAGGTCTGCTATGCACAGTTTAGATCAGATGTTTCACTGCAAAGCCCTTTCCAACACACAGCAGACCCATAAAATGACCTCTAAGTAGTTCACATTTACTTTTTGTGGAAAGTAGAAGAACCGAGCTTAAAGATCAAGCTAACATGCATAACGTCTTCAGAAAGTTTTTTTTTTTCCACCCTTTTTTTTCCTGAAGAATCAAAGTTCAAGAGAAACCACATTTCTTTCGTCTTGTTTTGTTTTTCTTTTGGGTCACTTCATCTTTTAAAAAGAGAAAAATATTAATGGCTTACTAGCTACATCGTTCTTGCACTTGTATTGCAACTACCTTTGGTAAATCAATAAAACGAACGAAAAAAAAAAATATAAAAAATCCACAAGTTCTTACATGTTCCCCGTCACTCAACTCTACAATGTCGTCTTCCTGTCACGTGCTCAGCTCCACTCCACACGTCCGCTAGCTCCGCTCTGTGCCGCCGCCTCCGTGTGGAGACGGCTCTCGAGAAAGACACGCCAGCAAGGCAGAGAGGAAAAAAGAGAAGGCCAGAACAGAGAAAACAAACAAAAAAGAAGGACAACGTTGAGTCCTTTTAAAAAAGACGCCAACGATGATGGAAGATTGCAACCCGGCCACTGCCATTTTTGAAGTTTCAGGGTTTCACCGCTTCATCGTCTTGGAGACGAAGCTGACGATGGCCGAGGCGGGCTGATCTGGGTCCAGCTCAGCAAACAGGTGGCTGACATTGTCCGTTGTGCTTCCTTGTTTCCTTGCAACGAACCCAAAAAGCCTGGAAGAGAAGAAACATCTTAACTTAAACTCTAAAGTATAACAATAACTCAGCTGTTGAAATGTGAACTTACTTTACTGATCCACCTCCTTCTTTAACCCATCTATTGAACAAAAATAGGAATTTTATACAGTATTACAATTTGGTGGTCGTCAACATACATGCTGCTAATGTTTGTGAAATATAATTCTTACTTTCTGTCTTGGGGGTCCAGATCACAGTATGTAACTGTGTTAAGAGGATAATGTCGCCGGAAGAAAATTCTGTACCAAAAGACATAAATGACCTATTATCAGAGACTTAAGGCCCACATATACTCAGGCGTTCTTCACTCGGCAGAGGTCTGCACGTACTCAAGGCAAACTCAGAGCGGATGTCTGCGCAAAGATTCATTTTTACGCCTGCATGCTTTTACGCTGAAGGAAATGTTCACATCAAACTGTTTTTGTGTGCGACAACGACATGATGAGGTTGAGAGCTGGTATGACTAGTAGCAAGGACGCGCAGCTGCTAGCTTGCTAGTGGTGGAGAATAAATGAGGCTGGGCGCCCAACTAGCTCACAACACTTGATGGTATACATTCAGATTATGGGAAATGAACAAATTTTTCAGAAGAAATTTATGCAATCTGCAAACTTGACTATGAAATCCCAACCGTCTGTGGGCATTGTGCGCAGAGTCTGTGTGGCTCGCAGAGTATTTAAGGTACGCCTGAATATGTGGAAGCATTTATGCTATTATCGTGGCATTTATTAGATGTCACTGTAGTTTCCTTACTTTCTCTGGCTGTCAGTGAGGGTGATGCCCTGCATGGACACCTTGAAGTGGACAGTGGTGGCCACTGGGAGTGGGTTGGTTGTCAGTGTCTGACTGATGGCCTTTCCGATGGCCTGAGGCCCCGTGAGTGACTCCATGTCCACGGAGTTGATGAAGAGAACATTACATGCTGTGAATAAACCAAATGGGAGCAGGTCAGTGTCAGCTGGAAGAGCAGAATGTACTGGATGAGCCAATCATGCATATTCAACAGTCAAATGTGAGTATTTTTATGCCGTTTCCCAGTTATCTAGAACATAACAATCCAAAGTGCTTCAAGAGAAAGCTATTTTACTTCTTGTTTCTTGAAGATCCTTCACATCTGATTCTTCAGTTCTCATCCTGGGTTTAGAATATCAGGCTTCTGAGATGTAGGCAGAATTATCACACCAATAGGACTGTTAAAGTCACATTAGTCATTGACCCAATGACCAATGCGTCAATGAACCACTGACCCATTGTCAACCCATTGTCAAACAAGCTATTTGACAATTGGGGACAATGTTTGACTCATTGTCCCTTGTAAAATGCTTCTCACTAATGCCAACATCTTGTTGATTTTGGTCACATATCTCAAGGTTGATGGTTATAAAATCATCAAGGGGAAAACTGACCTCATAAAAAAGAAACTGGATCTAGCCCCTGGTTCAGCTTTGTGGATCTAAGGGTCAAGATCCAAGCCAAAGAAATGGAAGCTTTAACTTAATATATTCACTCAGCAGACAACAACATCAACAACATTTGCACAACAAAAGCCGTGCAAAACCAGGGTCTCCATTCACCCGTTGACATCAATGACTGCAAAAAACTTACACACACACACAGATGTACAAATACTTTGTAAATCAAACCACCAACAGGAACACAAACTGTCAGCCATAAAAACTGTTCAGCACCAAGACAGTAATGTCCCAACAAGGACAAGGAACTCAAACACATCACAACCTGTGGATGTCCTAACAGTGAAATACTCTCAGGTTCCATCTTTTTTCACACCTGGGACTCATCTACCCTGGCAGTTTTATAATTATAAACACAAAAAACAACTCACATGTTGGCATGGTTACGATGCACATCACAAGGGACAGTGACTGAATCAATGAAAAAGGCTCAAAGGTTAGGTCAGTGACCCGTATGACCTTAAAGTGGACAAATCATGCTTTTAAATCCTTCCTTTTCACATGTAAATCATTCACTTATGATCTACATAAAGTAGAAGTGCAATGCTTTGGTCTGAATTCCTCGATATTGTAGCTCCACAGACCCTCGTTTATCCCTGCTCTGAGGCAAATTTTAGAACAACTCGTTTTGCTGCAGGTTTTTTTGTATGTGTTTGAGACATTTCATGCACAGCGTTCCATTCCACCTCTTTCTGCCATTTTGACAGCGATATGATTATCTACCGGCAGAGAAACTTTTTATTCCAAAGTTTATTAAAGATGTCAACAATGGATGGAAGACCTGTCCATCCAACCTTACATGTCTGAGCCAGAGTCTGACCCAGAGCAGGAGAACGAAGACGACTAGCCTGCAGAACCAGGTCATGACGTCATGACCTTGTTTAGCAGTAACATAGCAAATGCAGTGACATCATAGCCAACAAAACATTATAGTGAATAGAGAAAATGAATAGTCTGCAAAATATAACCCATAGAGAACATACAGATATCTACACAGCACCATGAGAGAATGGATTTACATTCATTCAAGGGCTACCAAAGTGGATTTTTGCATATGTCCCCTTTATCTGTCCTTTTAGTGTGAATTTCCATCACACAGGTTTTGCAGTTGAGCAGATCCCAGAGCAAACTAGAAGATGTGAACTTGATCGTAACCCGAAGTATGGACTACAAAAACTGTCTGGATGAGAGCAAGAAGACCTTCAATAAACAACAAGTCAGTTGCTTTCTAGTTAGGAATTTGGGAGGCTTTATACTCATATTTTTCTACTGCCACTCGCATGCATGTCTTGTCCATGCAATAGTAAATATCTTCAGAAATAATTTAAAGCCAACTCCATTACAGCATGTTCATAACTACAAAAGCCGTGCAAAACCAGTATTTACCATAGGCTTCCTCAGGAACCTTCTGAACTGTAAAATAAGGGTAACAAAATTTTAGACAATGTTTCTAGAATATGTTGTCTAATTTTACTCTCTTTCTGTAAAGTCTTCTTTGCCAAACAAAATAATAATAATAAAAACAGTTTCTAGGGACTTTGACCAGTGCTTGTTTGTTTGAAGGTTTTTTTCAAGAAAGTTTCCCAATGCAGTGACTGGTTAAAAAAAGACTAGCACTATAAAAGAACTGCATGATAAAGCTGCAGAATCCCTCAGAAATGCTAATAAAAACTAAATTTCTACTCTTAATTTCCATGAATCCTTACCAGCTCCCTGTTTGAGATGCTCAACAACTGGATCAGTAGGTGTAGCAAGTTCCAGCGCCTCTTCATTTGGATCTTTAGGTAGGGAGATTAAGTGGTTATTATCAGAAAACAAACCCTAAGTACATCAAAGAATTCTTCAGTCTTCTAAAACTGATGAGAATCAGACAGTGTTAGCGTGTTCCTGACCTTTGGTGGGGATCATCAGCTTGCAGGGTAGAGCCAGAGGAGTCATTGCATGTTGGTACACCAGAGCAGAGAGACATCCTGTAAATATACAAGAAAATTCTTTGCGTGAAACTGGACCGCCGGATTCAAGAACTCCCAACCCAGGCTAAAGGTCAGATACCCACCAAAATAGGGTTCATTGGGGCAACCTTTCAGGCGAACGCCTTTGGGGCTGGTCTCAATCAGGAAGTGCCTCACCAGCTCATTGGTCATGTCGGCAACTACCAAAGAATCACAATATATGACATCATGTGAGTGAAACAGGACACAAACTTCATAAAAGTGCTGAATATGTCACTGAGTTGACCTTTTTTGTTTTGCTGGACAGTTGGTGGGGGGCAGGCCACCTTCATGGCCAGACCGTAGGCTCCACGGAAAGAGTGGCTGTCCCGAATGATGAATGCCCCTGGCTCCCTGTCCTTTAACAGACTAATGGCTGAAAAGAGGATGTAGGAAGTCAGAATACAAAGGAAAATACTGGATAAACACTGGTGTATACCACTAGAGACAGCAGAGACAAGATATTCACTTACACTGTAGAAAATGCCGTAATATTTTTTTTTTCCACTGTCTGACGTTAATCAGACTGAATTGTTAGCAGTTTTTAAGGCCCTTATGGTCAATAAAATGACTTAAAAGGCAGAATGGTGAGAGAGATTTTATGAAGGCAGATTTTAACATCAAATTTAGAAGCTGACAAACATTTTTGTTTGTCTTTCATGCATTTGGAGTCATGCACTTTCAGCCAATGGACTTCCTTTTACTGCTGATAATGACACTTTCTCTATAGTTTCAGCAAGCATCCTAAGTTTTGGGATTCATATGGACATTTCACACCAACCTGTCTCCTTCCTGAACCATGTGATTTCCAAGCTGTCTATACTTCCAACAGATGACACCTTCAGGCAACTGGAAATTGTATCCAAGGATGAACCAGTCTGACCAAAGTCCATGGATCTCTTATTGATTACTTTGAATATATATATTTTTTTATTTTCAAATGATAAGGCCATGAGTCAATCATCTGGGCAAATTCTGGCATTTAGCAAATCAAAAATAATTTTAGTAATTCTAATCTAAACAGAAAAAGTTTGCAATCAAATTAAATGTCAGACAGTGGGAAAAAGCCTTGTGTTTGCTTCTGCACAGTATTTGTAAATCGTTGTGTTTAGCTGTATTTAGAGCCCTCACCTTGTTCTCTGGAGATATCTGGCTTGTACCAGAACCTAGAAGTGTCCTGGACAAACTTAACATTCATCTTAATGTCTGGATAACCATCTGTTTAAAATAAAACAAACAGGAAAGATGATTACTGCGTACACAATCCAGCTGCGAGCTAACAAACCCGTCTCGTGTCTCACCATAGATGGACTTGGAGACGTCTGGGAGGGTATGTGTGCCGGAAAGGTTTGGCGTGCTGCCGCTGCTGGCTGGCGTCGGGTTCCTGTTGTCTGTCCTCTCTGCGTCTCCGCTGGACATGTGTCTCTTCTCTGGAAGCTGTGGGGAGACGGGGAAGGCGGGGGTGGGAGGCGGCTGGGCGCTCCCCTGACGAGAGGCAGCCCCCAGCTCATCGGGTGTGCTGCGGCCGCTCGACGCCGTGCGCCGCCCCATCAGTGGACTCGGAGGGACGGCGGCGGTTGCAGTTTTAGGGTTTCGACCTATCAGAGGGCTGGATGGGGGCTGGTGTCTGGTCAGGGAGGGGCTGGCTTGACCTAGGCGTCTTTGAAGGGCGGGGCTGGGAGGAGTGTTGGTGGCCACTGTGCGGTGGAGGGTGTTCGGGCTGCCGGGGACCGTGTGGACACCCATGATGTTGACCTGGGAGCCCTCAGGGGACGCGGGTCTGTTGGTGTAGGGGGAGGCGGGACTGTGGGGGGCGCTGTCTGAAGAACCAGTCCACCTTCTGAAAAATAAAAACATATATGTTTTCCTGAATATTCACAATTACAAAATTCTCCTACATACAGTGCCTTCCAAACGTGTTAACACCCCTTGAAATAGTTTTTTTTTGCTACAACCCTCTTTATACAAATAAGGTATATTATTGGGATTTTATGCTATCGACCAAAACAAAGTAGTGAATAATTATAGTACACATTCCTAGTTATATCAAACAGTACAGTATGCTCAATTGGTTATTTCAAGTATATTAGACTTATGACAGTGCAGCACAAATTTGTAAGAGCCTTTCTTTAGACTATTTTCGCTAATTCGCATCTTTAATGCAGTCAAGTTGAAGGAGAATGATATTCTAGATGCTGCCATCTAGAAGCCAGAATCTGTCTAGCATTCAGGACCAGTACTGTAACTATGGATCGGATCACACAAATCTGGTCCATAGTTACAGTCCATCGGTCTAGTTATGGTCCGTCTTGAAAATCTTCAGTAAAACAGCTTCAGTAAAATCTAAATGTCAGAAACTGGGCTAAATGTCGCAAATTTACATCATATCTGAATGTCTGTCTTTTGTTTTCTTTTATTATATTTATAAATACAGTCATTCAGTAACCCAACACTCCTGCATTACAAATGGCAGTGGTACTTAATAAAGCAAAAGCAAAAAATGAGTGTAAGAAAAATAGAATGAACTGTATATTTTACAAGACAGTGCATGGAAGTTGGTTAAGCAATACTGACCTACTGAAAATGCTTATGTTTACTAAATTGCGGGAGGTCAGAGCGGAAAAACTCACCCATCAGTGGTGTGGACAGGACTGCTGAAGGACAGAGGAGCTGTGAATGGTTGTGGTCTTGAGTGCCCTAACCCTAACCCCTTATCTGAGAAGCACAGGGCAAACAAAAAAAGGTGAACTCAAAAAGAAAACGTTTACTTGCAATAACATACAAGGTTATTAAAAAAGAAAAAAAGGTCTGGAGAATGTGAAACTATTTCAAAGCAGAAGTGTCCCTACCTTGCTGTGCATTATTACAATCAGAGTCTGGAGGCAATGCGAGTCAAAAAGGAAGGACAAAAAAAGAAGACAGGAGCTCAAAACAGGAATGTAGAAGCATGTCCAGGAGTAGGAATAAATTAAAACAACATTTTCACATCATTGTGGAGGAATCTTCTAGTTCATTAAGTCAGTTAATTTGAGGGGTTTTCAAGTATAAAAGCAAAAATTTATTTCTTTGAGATCTTCAAGATTTTTTTTTTGCAAATACGACAGTCATTTTTGTTCCTTTTGCTCTTCAGTGGTTTTAGCATTGTAACCCTCACATGGAGGCCCTAAATAAATAAAATATGTTGCTATCTGAATGTACTTCAGTTATCTGTGTCTGAAATAAACATTTGCTTGATGATCAGCTACAGAAAAGGAAACTCTATAGAGTTGTTCCTTAGAACACTGACCTGATCCACCTTGTTGATGAGGTTTTAGTCCCAGAGCAGACAGAGGCGTCTTTGTCAAACCTGGAGTAGATCGAGCTAAAAAACAAACAAAAAAAACTGAGTCAAACCACTGTTACTGCAGCAAAAGGTTCTGTTTCTGCCCAACACGGATTAAAGGAAAATGGAAAAAACAAAATTAGCAACATTAATCCATTGAAATAAAGACACACACACACGAACACAAGAAGCATCCGATACATTTGAATAATTTCAGTAATTTATAGCTTTTGAGTTTTTACAATAAATTCAGAAATGTTTGCTCATTTCCTGCCCAAAAAGAAAGTTGACGACATTAAATGAGAATGCAAAAATTCCTTGAATGCAGATTTGAAATGTTGGACATAAATTACAATTGTGAAAACTGGATTATGAGGTGTGGGGTTCAGGAAGAAAGCCACAGTGTCCGAAGGACAATAGCGAGTGTGGAGGCTTGAGGATGAAGGACTCTGGTGGTGCTGGAGTTACACCATGTCAATCCAGGTTTAATTTGAACTCTTGGGCTTTTCATTGTTTATATTTTGCTATATGAAGGAATTTCAGTTGCGTAAATGTTAATCTAATCTTATTTGCAACATACAATTTTATTAAACTTTGTTCTTTATGTAACCCAGCGTGCAAGTGTAAATTTTGATGCATTGTCTCTTTAAATTTTTTTCATTTTTAAAAAAATAAATAAAGAGGAATCTATTGAAATCAAATTTAAAATCCTAATTCAAAGAGTCAAAATAATTCTTACCGCTGCTTTCAAAAGAGGAACTATTGCCATGGCGACCAGTCTCATCATCCTCAAATGCTTCCCGGTAACTGTGCATAAGACCCTGAAGAAAAAAGTCAGACAGAACTTCTTAACAGTCATTATAATCTGAAAAAAATACCTTTTGTATAGTGTGCTTAATGTGCATTAATACACACAGTGGAAACCATTGCAGCGCTATCACAGATGCTAACATCCAATGTCGTCCTTAAATCCACTCTTGGGAATACAGACAATTATTGCCAGAAAAAAATAAATAAATAAATGGTCCTGCTGGTTTGGCTGCTTTGCAAACACCAGCTTCCCAAGTACTGAATTTACTTTTGATTATTTCAGATGTGATCTACAAAAAAAGTTGCAGATAGGCAAATTTTCCGAAAATAATTTGGAGATCTGCAAACACTAGACAGCAAATAGGCAGCAGTTTACCGTATACTAGTTTGCCCAAAGGTATTATGTCATCCCGTAAATCCAGGGTTTACAATCACTTCCATGGAAATAGCAATTTTATGAAATGTTATCCCTGCTATATACTCCAAAGTCAACGGTTTGTTGGTTTCAAATGGGAACGTCAACAACGCTCATAGAGTATAGAGTCAATACCTAAAGATCTCCAAACTTCATGTGGCCTTCAGTTTAGCTCAAGAATGTGTAGACAGTATGGATTCCCAAACCTTACATCACTCAGTGCAAAAGAGTGTTTCAGAGACAGTGGTGTATAACTGCCTCTGAAACGCAGGTGAGCGAATATTTTTGGCAAAATAATATGTATGTATAAAAAACCTTTCTCTGTCCACACTGCATGAAGAGATTATATTTATTTTACAGTTACAGTCTGCTCTGCTGAACTATGCTGGGCTGACTGTACCTCTCTGGGTCTTCCACCTGGATTCAGAGCCAGATTGTTGGCGAAGTCCGGCGAATGAGACGCAGAGACGTTATCATGACCGCACTGGTAGTGTCCCTCGCTCGTAGTCCGGCGCCTGCCTGTCTCCTGCGTCACCTCTGGGGTCATTCCTCTGGAACGAACTCCTGAAACCCACCAAGATATTCACTGCTGAACTCAGGATATGCTTTCTAGAAAAGCTTGTAGAACATTTTGCAACTTGCTAAGCCACAAGCAAAACAATCCACACCTAACTCTGGTAGAACCAAGCTCAAATTCTCAATTAGAATTTTATTGGGCAAAAAGAAGGGAATCGAAAGTAAAACTACATGATTGGGGAAAATAAATAAGCGAGGCAGGAAAAATACATCAACTACATTAGAAAATTAAAAGTGAGGGAAAAATGGACAAACCAGAGAAGGAATAGGAGCGATGGCGGTCAGATTGTTGGGATGTCATGCTTTCACTGATGCCCCGAATACGAGCGTTGTACTCTGTTCCAGGGGAGGAAAATCAGGTGATGGAGGGGAAGCAGCAGATGGAGGAAGAGGAGGGTGAGGAAGGTGCAGAGGAAGATGCAATGACAGCAAAAGGTTTTCCACAAAGATGGATTAAACAAAACAAGCAAAAAAAAAAAAGGAAGAAGAAAGAAATCAAATATGGAAATAAGCTTGGAAACCCTTCCTCCACTAGGAGGCACCAGAGAGCTTATTTAAATGAAAGTGCATTCTGAATGCAGATAATGAATGGAAGCTCCTGCATGCTTGGCTATTCTTACTCTCCTTCCCATCTCTGCTGTCACCAGCTTTACTTCGTTTCAGCTGCAGAGCTAATTTTATGTGGCCAGGTCAGAACTGCGGTACAGAACTCCACCGTGGATCTGCTGAAAGCTGCACTGCTCACGTTGTGGTACACACAACGTGAGTCTTCTTTAAGTCTCTGTCAGCACTTTGGAAGCAGTCAGGCAACAGTTGTATTATTTTAGTGACATAATGCAGAGTCCTGCATTATTCCTATGTCTTGTTTTAAGGATTATCAACCGTTTTTACAAGTAAACATAAAGGAAAACATCTTACAACAGAGAAGCTCACACTTATACACTAAAACATCAATGTAAGTACATTGTAAAACCTCAGGTAAACTCTAAGAAGGAAAGAGAAAAAAAATGGAAGACTGAATCCTGATTTGCAAAATTCCCCTTATTTTACAGTGTCATAGGAAAGGTAAGGCGTTTGTCATATCAATCAAAAACTAAAACAAAGTACACAAAAATTTTTATGTTTTAAGTGCTTTTTTATTCCCTAGGGTTTATACTTAGTAAAAGCCCATGTTTCAGTTTCCCAGAACATAAAAATTGTTTCAGAACACATGTGTGCAAAGACTTCTGTAATAAGAAACCTTTTTTAATGGGTTTTATGGAATAATCAAAATTTTCTGGGTTTCCTTTAGTTGTATCATGTAAATACTATAATCATAAAAATTAACAGAAATAAACACTTGAAATAAATCACTCCATTTGTAGTAAATTGATCATTTCAACAACTAACATAAAACCTGAATGCCTTACCAGCGATACGGTGAGCAACCAGGCCTTCCAAGTTCAGAGTCTCCTCCTCTGCATCTTGCTCTCTTGGCAAGGGAGAAGAAGACATTTCCTTGGGATGGGGTGTGAGAGTAGGAAGAGGAGAAGAAGAGGTGCTGTATCCTGGGTAAGGAGATGGCCCCTGTAGGTCTGGGGAGTGTGAAACTCTGCTTGTTGAGTTAATTAGTTTCTGGGGAGACTGCTGGTTGAGATTAGCAGAAGTATCAATGGGATAGTGATGGGTTACTTGGCGTGTGTGGAGGTAGGGCTCAGGAGTGTGTGTCGGGGTGGTGTTCTGGTATGGGTAACCAGTGTTGGACCTTTGGGGTGAATATGTTGGAGACTCCGTGACAGGACTCTGGTTTGGCACTGCTGGGACCCTCCCAGGTTGTCGCTGATGAGAGGTGCTGTTCATTGACCCCAAGTTGTTGTAGCCATGGATGGCAGAATCCCCTTGGTAGGATGGCCTAGCGAGGGTCTGGGAGAATGGTATCTGGGATGAACTGAGGGTGTTATCTCCAGGTGGTGCACTGTGGGACTTTGACATGTGTGAGTTGATTGGATCTAGATCAAGCATTAGCATGTTTAGTGCCTCTATGGACTGTTCAATGTCTCGCTGTGAGGCAGAGGTTGGGAAATGAGGGAGGCTGTGGGTTGACTGAGGAGGAGGCCCAAAGGGATCATCTGGAAGACTATGCTGGTGCCAATGGTTAAGACCTCTTTGAACTGCCTCTCGACTGCTGGTACTCCTCTCAGGGGCCTTGGGCATCGTTTTAGGGTTGGTCTCAGGGCTACTGGGTGGCTGATTCCCAAAGGACTGTGAACGGTACATTCCTCCTCCATTTTGGTAGTTGTTGTACTCCACCTGCGGTGATGGTGAATCTACGGACCTCTCCTGCATTGCTGTAGGAGTTCGCACTCCATGCACAGGCATTTCGTTCAGCTTTTCCCCAAGAACGTTTCTCTCAAGGTATGGCCCGTCGTTCTGGCCACCAACAGGTGTCTGTGATTGGTAGTAGAGGCTCGCTGGTGTTGCCTGACCCTCTAAAGATGAGAGTGTACCCAAGCTATCAACGCTGTTGCCCTCTTGACTATTAGGAAGCTCGTCGTCAAGGATATCTGTTTCACGCTCCTCTGTTGAGGGTGCCCTAAGAATCCTGGTATGGCCCCCGTTGACATGCACCTGCGCTGGAACCAGGTGTCGAACCCCTCCCCCTGGACTGGTAGATGTGGATAAGTAAGCCTGGCGCTGAGTTGGTGGCTCGAGGCCACTAAGAAGCTGGTCTAGTTCTCGTTTCTCCTGGGGGCTAAGTATTGGGTGGGCTGTTGTTGAGTTGCTGTGACCTGCAGCTGTGTGCAGGGAATGGCTGTGCTCATCAGTGCGATCAGTCTTGATTGATGCGGTAGAGTTGCCTGAGTCACTGCTCACAGAAAGGGTATGATCTACGGCAGGAAGGGAGGTGTGGCCTGCCACTGGCAGGGACTGCTCAGTCTTTTGGAGGTGATGGTTAGATTGCTGCAATGAGCCCTCTGCATCCGTCAAGGGGTTTTCACGGACTGGAAGGCCATTAATGGTAACAACTCCCTCCAGGGAGTCTTTCTTTCGGACCCGGGCATAAAGACTTCCATCAAGTGGACCTTGAGTATGACCAACGTCTGAAAGAACAAAAAGGAGAAAATCATATGAAAAGTAAACAAGGACAAGTACAACTTTATTCATGAAGTGGGACACTTGCTCTAACCAGAAGCATAGTGGCCACCCTTTTGCATCCAACGTTTGCAATCCAAAGGTTCTGCATGTGTCCTCTCTACCAGCAACACAACCTCTTCAGCTCTATTAATAGCCAATTTGTAGTTCTAAAGCTCCTGTCATGTTGCGTCAGCACAGGCCCATAGGGGCCAACATGAAACAGCTAGGGTCCTGCCCTACAAATGGAAACATCTTAAACACTGCCAGCTGGGATGCCTGGAGATGAACTTGGTGAGGAGTAGCAATCTTCCTCAAGTTGACTTCTGGCTGCTAAAACATATTAGTCATGTCAAACTGGTTACAAACATTTTGGAGAACGTTTTAATTTCTGCTGCATTTGACTAGTTATTGGCTTGGGAATACAGACCAAAAATACCAAAGATATATTTGATCTAGGCTACACTTGGATCTGATAAAACTCAAGTTTGTCAGAAATTCCATATTACTGTTAACTTAAAGAACCATGTTGATATAATTAAACACTAAACCAAAGTTGGCTTCAATAATACAGGTTGAATTTGCAAAGTGACAGAAATATTAATGACACTGGCTCATATGTGGGATGTTCCAGATTGAGTGACCCCCTCTGGGGCCAGATGGTGGATCGCTCGGACTGTAGCTATTTCAAAACGCATGTCAACAACAAGTTCTTGGATGCAGTAGCAACAAGAATAAGCGGCACGAGAGGAGGCTGTAAACACAGTTTGTCATTGTGGTTGCTCTACATGTTAACACATTATGAAAGTATAAACGTAGGTTTAGATTACAATTTCTCTAGGAGTAGTCGGGTTTGGTCCACCACATAGTGCACTAATTACAACCAGAACGAACACTCCTTCATTCTAAAAAGAATGTAAAAACAAAATCACAACAATGCTATGCCGTAGTAATAAACTCAACAGAAACCTCCTCCCTACCTGCACTAGGAGAACTTTTAGATCAATGTATAATCCAAGAATATTTCCTCATCTTGAGGCAGAATGTACATTAGTCGATCATTCAGCTCAGACGAACAAGACTTTCTCCCTCCGTCCTGAGTCACAACCTAACATCATCTAACATGTGTTTCATGAAGTGAGGTAGAACTCTACCACTGAAGCTGCCAGGAGGGGTGAGCTGGCACTCGGATGATTTCTTACTGTTCCCGGCAGCTGGGGAGGGGACTCCACCACCGTAACCACATCCAGCATTACCCAGCTGTCCGGGAAGATATGCTGTTTTGGACAAACTTCGGTTCCTACTCCAATGCCATTGGGGGTTCCCTGTACCACGTGTCAATAAAATCCAACTCACCTAATGCTTGCCTTTTTTCTTTACATTTAAAATATTTTTCAAGGTACAAAAGTTTGGTATTTTGTTTAATTTATGTGTAAGCTGTATTCTCCACTATGCAACCTCTTTGGCTCTGTCTCCACCTTCTGACCTTTAACAGGAGAGGTGTCCTTGTTCTTGTTTATAGAAGACAATCTTTAAAAGTTCAGTGGCAAAAAAAATGACTCAACTTAACTAGGGCTGGGCAGATCAAGGAACATAAAAATGTCACAACAGAATGAGAGCTGGGAATAGAAACTCTGTTGAGTAGAGCTGGTGCAATGAAACCATAATTATTATTTTTGTATCATAGATATATGTTTACAATTCAGGAAAGACAGGTAAGAAGTTCTCGGTAACACTTTATTTGATGGGTTGTGAATAAGACTGTCATGACACAGTTATAAACATGACATAACACCTGTCATGAACATGAGTAAGTCTTCATGAATTTTTATGACTGTTGTCATAAAGTGTCATTGGGTAAATCATGACACTTTTAATACAAAGTTGACATTATTCAAAATGTCTTTGTTATGACAACTTGACATTAACCAAGAAATCATGATCTGACATAAATTTATTATAAAAGTATTACTGATTAAACTTTAGCTTTAATAACATAAAGCTACATCATTTTTTAAGTTTTTAGAAATGTTACCACATTTGCTATTGGCATAGAAAGTCAGGTGCTGACTAGTCATCTCCAATCTGAATACTGTAATGGAAATTTAAAGATTGTTCATTTTGTGAACAGCAACACATCATTGCTCCCACATTTTGTAAATGTAATGTTAAAGCCAGATGGCACTACTGCCAGCTATTCTATGTAATGACCCTGATTATAAATGACAAACAAACAGTGCTCTATCAGAATAGGACAAATACCTTTCCTCTGATGTCAGTAAATAACTGAAGCTCAGCTCAATTTAGATCGGTTGACTCACAGCACAAATAGCTAACAACTTGCTTCCTTTTCTAGAGAATGAGTGCAACGTCTACAGCATCTTTGTGCTTCAGAGAACAGAGCTACATGTACCAGCGCACATTTCAATGCTTAAAACAATTCAGTCTGTTTAGGTAAAAAAAAAAAGAATAATTTACTCATGGCTTTGTCAGTATCTCGTTTTTATTAACATACACACCTGTGTGTGTTCTACATTCTTTCACGTGACAGGTGCTTTCCTTTTTTGTGAAGGTGCAATAATTATATCTCACAGCATCACACACAAAACCTCCAAAGTACCTCCAAAACAACAATAGTGTTGTTTTCATCATCCACATATACATGCAGGATGTATATATATATATAAATCCCTGTTAGGATATACATAAGCTATAGTTGTTTTATTGGATTTGGTGTTTGATTTCATGCATGCCTGCACGCTTATAAATGCTTATGAACACCCATATGCTCACGGGATATCTAAGAAAACCATTTGCCCTTTAAAGCTCACCAACACTTTTAAGTTGTGACTTCTTACAAGTTCAGCCAAATTACTTTTTTTAGGCATCAACTGGACCAGCAGAAAATCTATAAACCATTAAACTTTGTAAGATCTTAAACTACTTTGTTATTTAAACTGAAGCGTTCCTTCTTTGGAATCACTTCATGATGCCAAACACCCAGATACTTTTATTTTGCCACATTGTTATTATTCGCTACTTGACCATGTAATATTTAGCCATCCATGTGTTCTTTGGTTAAACAAAAAAATTGCTTTAATTTTAGTTTCATGTTGTAGCTGAAAAGGAAATATATGTAATGATTTACAATGGGTACCTAAAACAGTTTGTTAATCTGCATCTCTATTGATGTGCTTATTAGTTGCTAACTAGCCTCTTTGGTTTATGACTAATATATATTTTTTTCTTGTTAGTTCACATTTATTCCAAAACTGCTCTATAATTATGTGCCATGTTGTTAAAGAGAGTTTGGTGTCATGTTATGCTTCGCTGTTATGCTAGTTAACCACATGCTAATTAGCCTTGAGTGAGCGTAGAAAAATGTGAGAAATTTTTTTCAGTTTTTTTTATACTGCCTGTTATCATTGGTAATTTTTAATTGTTCACTATAGTGATAAAAAAAAAAGCTTGATATTAGGCATTAATGATTGGTAAAATGATTAATGTGCTAGTAAGTCACATTGTAATCGGTCAAGTGTTAACTAGCTTCTTTGGTTTAAAAGAAGAAATGTGTTTTTTCTCGTAATATTTGTCCATTATTATACATTATTACTGCCATTTCACTGGGTCACTGGGTTGACTTCAGTTCTGAGAAATATCAAAGTTGATTCCTGTAAACATGATACAAAAATCAATTTCAGTAACCTGAGTTAAGACTTTACCTAAAAAAAAACAACAAAAAAAAAACATTGTACAAAAAAGCTACTAATAATCTCTTAATCTTTATTTTTGTTGGCACAGCCAGAAAGAGACGTTCCTGTGAAGGATGAGGTGACAGCCCATCAGTGAAAAAGGTGTCATGGTCGCCGTATCGGTGACTGGCACAAGGACAACTTGTGCAGTTTTATATTTGCAATGTCTGCCTCTCAGTGTGTCTGTCACCGTCCAGCTGTCACGGTATGCAGTGACGTGATGCGACTCTGTCTGAGTCCGTCTCTGAGATTGCTTTCAGGATGATGTCACCTATCTGTCCATCCGTCTGCCTGTCTGTCTGTCACCTGAGTGGCTGCCATAAAAACCTATCCGTTGGACCGTCTGTCATTAACTGCGACTTCCAGACATGTTGGGTTCCCAGGAAACCATGAGATGCAATGAATTTTAGCGAAAAATGTGCACGAAACTTATTGCATATGATAAAAGACTAAATGGAGCCAGGCGGGATCTTGTGAGGGTATTTGGTCGGCATGTCTGCCCCTGTAGGTCCTGCTGGCTCCCAATTGGAGTCCTTTTTTCCCCCCATGCATCTGTCCATCCATTCATCTGTCTTTCACTCACAAGGATCAGTCGCCTGTCAAAACTGAATCTGCTCGCTGTCTACCTACATGTCGGATTCTTTGGGAGCTTTGAAGAACCAAATTTACCCCCAAGAGAAAGACTTCTAATGCCCTCTTTAGGTATTCAACACCTGGTAAAAATAGCTACAGGGAACACCGAATGTACCCTGTAGCTTCCTTCAGGTAGAAATCTGATTATCCGAACAAGATTTACATTTTACAGAAAAAAATAACATTTTTTGTATAAAATTACTCAAGTACACATCAGAAGCAATTCAATTTATTGTTAAATGTAACTTTATTTGTAACTATAGTCAATACATGAACCTTATTTATACGTCACTCATTGTTCCATCTGGATGCTCATATCTGTGTCTATGTTTGGACATCATTTAACCCTTTCACCTTGCTTTAACAAAGAACACTGAAAAACAATTCTTGATGTGTAAAAAGCTTTAAAATGATTTGATATTTTCCTGTTTTAATTTACAGCAACCGGTTTTCAGCAAATCCCTTTATTAGGACCCCAATTATTCTTCTAAAATAAATAAATAAGAAATCAGATAAATGTGCAATTGAAGTATTTGTTGTCTTTAACAATTTAAGATAATTACTCGTGCCAGATCTGTTCATATCTCTCCAAAATATTTCAGATTTTTAAGCAGCAAATTAATTTAATAAATAAATAACTGGAACCAAACACTGGGTCTATGTGGATGCACAGTCAAAACAAAACAATAATGTTTTTTCAAATTGTCTCCATGTGGATGTAAGATGGAGCTTTTTCTGCCACTTATACTCCAGACTGTTTTTGTTTGTGAGATACAGGATGAGAATATGGAAAAGCACCTCATGGTGGAGGGCTAGCGATGGTGTGGGTATCAAACTCTTTTTAAATAAAGAGACCGCTGCCAGGAAGCCAAAGACTTTAGGTGGAATGTAAGCCTTGTCGAAAAAAGAAACTGGTAAATAAATAAAATAGCTCAGTGGTTCCAATAAAAATCTCTTCCATTTTGTCCACTGCAAACTAACATGATTGCAGAAAATGGAAAATATACGACGTGACATCCAACGCATTCCAACACGACTTCATGGGACAAAACGACAAGCAGAGCGGCAGCAGGGCGGCAGCAGGGCGGCAGCAGGGCGGCAGCAGAGCGGCAGCAGAGCGGCAGCAGAGCGGCAGCAGAGCGGCAGCAGAGCGGCAGCAGAGCGGCAGCAGGGATGCAGACATGCAGTAATGAAAAGGAGGAAGTTGGCAGGATTTGTGGGGTTGATCTGAACCTGCAGCTGGAACTCCCAATGCTGCCAGCAGGAGGTCCAGCTAGAAGAATTACGGACTCGGCTCGTATGAATAAACCCAACTTAATGAATAGATCTTTACTGATTAAATGCAAACACATCATTTCCTTGCAATAGACTCAATCGCTCTGCACTGCATCTCACATTTTTCACTGCTCTTTCACAGACTCAGCTCCTCGTCGCTCTCCCTGTCCTGCAGCCCAAGGTCTCTGCACGCACCAATCAGCGCCTCTAATAGTTTTGGCGTACCCAAATTGCAGCCTGCTCATAAAATGTTCCACATTCAAATTGCTTGCTCCATGACTCATTTGGCACCGTATGGGCGCCAAACACACAGGATGCAGCGTTGCCAAGGAAACGTGATAAACAGACATGCAGGCTCCAGACTGAGCAGAAAGTTGAAATGCAGTATTTTTTAATTTATTTTTTTTTCAAATATTATCTAACTTTTTATTTTACATAATTTTATTGCACGTTTATGTAAGCAGCCAATTAAATTCCAAAACATGAGTTATGTTACACCTACCAGAAAGTCCTGCTGTCAGCGCCGCGTCATGATTTCTTCCAACTTGTATTTATGAAAAAATATCCCCAAACTTCAATATCACATTAAAAAAATATATCCTCACTTACAGCAGAAAAATTCGGAATAGTGTTCTGTTTTCCCCTCGGAGCCTCACTGTCCCTCGTCCCTCTCTGTCTGTCTGTCTGTCTCTGGGCAGTTATTCCAGACATGTTTGAGGGCTCAGCCCCGGCCAAATATGGGCGGAGGGCAGTAAACAAGGAGGCAGTCTGCCTGCACCGTCACTGATCTACTGTACATTACACACACACACACGCACACACACAAGTTTGTGTCAGGACCTTGAATTGACATCCGTTCATTTCTGTAACTGCATTTACACATAACCCTAACCATTACCAGTACATTCCCTAACTTTAAGTTAAATATGAGTCACATCATAAATCTAATTCTTACCTCCTACCCTAAAATTAGTACAGATCAGGATGGAGACCAAGGACACATCCTAATCTTTCTTAAACTATCAGTATTTTTAACAACATTGAAAGTTGTTAAAAATATAAAAGAAAGAATAAAACTTAAAAGTACCTTTTAATGGCTACAGTTGCAAGGAAGAGCATAGTCAAAGATAATGTTGTTTGGACAGACGAGTCTAAGATGGGATTGTTCTGTCAAGTCAAGGTTTTTAGTGTGTAACGTTTCAGCAATGAGGCAGTTCAGAGTCCATTGTGTGACAACAACAGAACATAATTAACAAAATTACATCAACGAGGCAAAATAAAGAAAATGAATAGGTTGGAATGCAGACTAGAATTATGGCAGCTCTAGACAGTTCGTTTAACCTTGATTTAAAGGAAGTTGGTGTTTCAGCTATTTTCCGGACGTTTGTGGTTTATAGAAGCTGAATGCTGATTCTCCATGTTTGATTCTGGTTCTGGATGCAGAGCAGAACCAGGAGATTTGAGAGGTCTGGAAGGTTGATCCAACAACAGCAGATTTTTATGCCATTCAGTGATTTATAAACCAACAGATTTACATATTTTAAAGTCTCTTCTCTGAGCTGGTGGAAGGACTTTAGACCAGCCTTGTGCTCCTTCCAGAGGATGACCCAGTTTGTCTGTTTTGAAGCTGATTTGCTGGTGTTGGTAGTAAACAAGCCCCTCTGAGGTGCAAGCAGTGGCCTTCTGACCCTCCTGACCTCCAGGCTGGCAGCTGCTGCCAAACTACAGGACTGCCTATGAAGTGATGGAAACACACAAACTGTATTGCATGCACACACACTTCAACAGGAAATTACAGCGAAAGATAAGTGATTAAATTTATTAACTGGGAAAGATCGTTTTTCATCACTGCCTTGGAATTGTTTCAAATCAGTCACTCTGGAAGATTATGATTCAAGTTATTCACCCTAATAAATAAAATAATATTTTGAAAACTGCCTTTTTGGATTTAGATTAGTTTGATGAGCTGAAACATTGAAATGTGACAAAACAGAAGATATCTATAACCAGACAAAAACTCTGTGCGCTTTAGAAACCACTCTGACTTCTAGAAGTTAGTAATGCTAATGCTAACATGAAAAAAAAAGGATTTCTCCTCAAAATTCAACAGCAGTTATAATACAACTGCTGTTGGAGAGTGTTATGCTCTCCAACCATGCATACACGTTAAAGTTCCCCATCTTTTCAGGGTTCCATTCATATAGAACCCCTCAGGGATGAAGCGTACACTTAGCACCTGCACAAATTATCAGGTCTGGGTTCTGAAAGTGAAGCCTGATAGCTGTCCTCTGAGCGGTAGCTTGTAAAAATAGGCCTCTCTGTTCCTTAGCCCAGCATTCCTTAAGCCCAAACTCTTCATAAACTCATGAAGAGTTTAGTTATTTCTGAGAACACTGACGCCCCCTTTGCTGGGACCGAACTGGGAATCCTGGCAATTCCCACTGACCTTCTTTGCAACATCAACGGCTCCCTGGGGACGTGCATAAAAATGAGATGGCTCTTTGAAAGCTGCTGAAAACGAAACAAATAGCGCCTTCATAAAGAAGGGGAACGCGGTACAGGAAGGTTGGGAAAGGCTGCCAAGTCCGGCTCTACTGAGACTCACAAGTCCTCCTGTCTGAGCCGGTTTTTATGGCAGTAATCATGGAGCTCATCATCACTGAAAGGAGCCCAGGGACCTGGCGAGATCATCAGATGCTAAGAGATGGCAGGAAAGTCTTCTTTACATTGCATTATTCAGCTGAAATCTAAGGAAGGCCATTTCTACCAACATTAAGAATAAAAAGTCCTGCTTTTAGCTGCCGTCACAGCGGCAGGTTTTCGGCCAGCTTCGCAAATAAACCCAACTTCAGTAATATGGAGAGCATTTGTGGACATTGATTCTCCGACTCTATCTCTATCCCATTTCGCCCGGTACTGTTGTTCTGTCACATGACATTTTACATGCAAGACTGAAAATAAAATCAAACATAAACATATTCAAACATAGAAGCCTTTTGAAATACGCTGGAGTTTAAAATTTCAAGGTGAAGAAATTTTTTTATTCAATATAACTCTTTGAATGACAAACTGCTGCATCAAGTACACAACAGAGCGTTACAGCAGATCCTTCCTCTCACTGTGGAACCATCAATGAGTATTTACACACCTGTAAATACTTTTAAATAATATTTCTTCTGTCAATGCACATTTGTTTTCTGCACCTTTTTTATTTTTCATATATTGTTAATAGTCTGGTTTTTTTAATACTCAAATGCAAAATATTTATATATGAAAAAAAAAATCATTCTGCTCAGTTGCAGATCTCTTGTATTGGAGTAGGCCCTTTTTGATGCCTGCATGGTATTTTTATGTTACGATCGTGTACAGCATATTATTAATTCTATTATTATTTCAAATCTTGTTTTATATACGTTTTTAACACTTGCTGATTTTGTGTGACTCTAAATACCTTGATGCTGCTGCACGTGAACTTCCCAAATGTGAGACAATGAAATATATTTCTATTCTATTCTGTTGTACATCTGGTTTGCCACTAGAGGGCTCTGTTCATGAAGAACTTGCAGAACTCAGAGCTGCATGGAGCTTCCAGGTATATCATCAACTTTTTCTCCAACATATTTAGCTTCTATTTAAATTCTCAAACTCCCGACGGAAACATTAGCCGTGAGCTCAGCAGCTCGTTGGAGCTGATCCTAGTAGGTGTTTCAGTTTACAACAGTCCCCCCCCCATCCGGGGGGTTAGCTTGTTGCAGGGTGACTGACGCCCCCCTATTTCTGCAGTGGCTATTTAAAGAACTCAATGACAGGACAGAGGAGGACAAGTAGGGGGTGTGAAGCTTCACAGGCAACAAAACTCTGGAGCTGGCTTCTGTTGCTTCTTTTCTTTGTGATCAGTTTTTGCTTTTTAGTTTTAATTATAATAATAATTTGCTTTTAGGCTTAAGAACATATCTACTCCCTTCATAGGGGGCTGAAGGAAGCTTTCAGGCCATATTCTGAATTGTCAAACTTTTGGTTTCAAGTATTTGCCAAAATATATACATGATTTACTATCTTATGGAAACGAATAATTAACTTGAATTATAAAGCTGAGGACTTTCTGAGACAGAAAATGTCCACGTAAGGAGTCTGTGAGGACATACCGTTCTCGGAGTCCACTGCGTCCTCACTGGGATAGCTGAAGCTCTCGTATGAGTCCCAGCGGATCAGGGGGTCCTGGGTGTTGTAGTCCACAGAAACACTTGGCCCGTTCTCCAAGTGGTCCAGACCTAGCGTACGAAATTTAAAAAGCATTTTCAGTTGAATTATCTCCTGATGGGTAAACCGGGCAATCAAAGTGGTTAGAAAGTTGGAGTACCTCTGATTTTTTCTGGTCCGTAGGAGAAAACAAACTCCACCTTCCCGTACTCTGGAAACCTTTCATCTGCACAAACACACAGCAGAAGGCAGCATGTATCTTTGTCTAGAACTGCATGAAAGTTAATAACACTGGTGAGGTATGACCCTAATTGATTCAGAACATGTTGGGGCATAAAGAGCCAAACTTCTCCATCACCAGGACGAATCGTCAAATATTCTGTGGACATTTTAGGTTTGAGTTTAGTACGATGCTCTGGTTTGGTCTGGTCTGCTGCTTCATGACCTGAACCTGTTGGCCTAATGGAGTGTCTTATTTAAAGACGGATCTTAAATCTGTGATCAAAAAGTTCCCAATGTGGCTCAATATAGACAATTATTCAAATAAAAGTTGGCTAAATTTCCACCATAGTGATATAAAACATTCACTAGCTATGTTTCCATCAAATAGTCACACAAAGTTTGAGCAAACTTTTGAAATGTCACAAAAAAAATTCTAATTAGTTGTTTTCCATCTACTAGTTTGGAGTGAATCAGTCAGGCTGTGAAAAGTGGAATTTCATCAGATGTTGATGCTACGCATGGCTGTAATAAACAGGAAGTAGATGTTAGAGCACACCAGGCACGGAAAATAATTTGATAGTGAGATATAAAATGTGGCATGGCAGAAAATGACTGCTTTTCCTCTTCAGATAAATATATAATTAGAATTAAAGGTTGCCCTTTAATTTAGCTGCATTGAAGGGGAAAAACATAAGCTATTATTACATAATCATTCTTTTTGTCTTCATTTTTATGATTTCTTTATTCAAAAGGGCAGTATTTTGTTTGGTTCAATTGAAATGTGAAAAATTTAAATCCTATTAAATCTTAAATACAGCAGAAAAAAACCCCGTATTTTCATAAAATCCTTATTTTATTTTGTCCTAAGAAACAATTAGCATTAAACTTTCCATGCTTTGCTTATGTTATCTTAATTTGAAGCTGTTGTTCATTACAGACAATCATACATGATCATACATACATAATCATATCAATATATAGAAATAGCATTTATAAATTCTCAAGGTAAAATGTTATTAAAATTGCATCTCTAAATTATTTTTATTGACAATGTAAGATGAAATAATGTCAATACATTTGAGAAAGAATGTAAAAAATATTTATCTTAATTTATTTCAAACAAAATTGGAAGAATTTTAATTTAAAATTTACCACACAGAAATAAATAGCATTGCGTAATTTTAATGAAAATTATAAAGCCAAATAAAATCAGTTATACTTTATGGAGCAATTAGCTTTTCAGTAGTGCAGTTTGACCAGAAGAGGGCACTGTTGATTATGAAACTCTAGGCAATCTATTTTCTGCAGTCAGACAATATTAAGCCTTTGTCTTTGATCTTTATGTCCAAGTGTCTTTTTGTTTAACATGCAACGACAAATTATTTTATGACTAATGCATATAATTTCACTATTAATAAGAGATAATAACACCTTTGAAGGTCTCATCAAGCTCCGACTTCCCAAAAACGACCCCAAGGTCGTGGATGGCACAAGTGTGGAACTGGACCCTGAACACCACGTCTCTGGTCGGGTTCCTGTACCTCTTATGGTAACACTTCAGCTACAAAGAACAGAATATGAATTATTATAACATATGGAATATAACAATATAAGTATAAAAAGACTGCAGTCCTACCAGGATGTCTCCTTTCAGAAGCAGCCCAGGTTCTATGGTGATGCAGATACTGGTGTTGCTGTCTCCCTGCACATTGCTGCCAAAACCAAAGACAGTAAAGCTGTTTCAGTTGGGAATCACATCAAGTGTTAGTTTCTCTGCAGACTCAAAGCCAAACCACACTGAACTGGAAGAAAAGTTTCCATACTAGATTCCGGATGTGTAGACCGGCTGCATCGCCTGGTAGATCTTCAGGAACGGCCGGCAGCCTGTCAAGAAACGGCAACAAGACGAATGAGACGTGGTGGCAAGCCGCGTCTCTCCTGCAGACCTTTGGCTGGGAAACTCACCGCCTTTGGATTCAAAGTTGGGTATGCCGTGCATGATGACATGATGCAGGAAGAGTGGCTTGTTGTTGATCTTGATGTGTCCAGACAGGAGGCCGTTGAAGTACTGCACATACCTGCAGACACACCATGGGCATCCTCAGTCTGCCCCAAGGCTCCAATCAGCTGCCCTGTCTCCACTCACAGTAGGTGGTGGTTTTAAATGGGGTCAGTTTTAAAGGCAGCTGCCCAGGGCAACATTAAGAGACCTACTTTCTATATTCCAGTAAAAATGTGTAAATATATGCTATAAGAAAAACAAATTGGACTCAAGAATTTAGAGACATCATTGACTCAATGGCTCAGGGGCCAAAACACAATTTTCAGATATTAACTATCTTCCCCCCATATTTCAGGGTTCTTCCCTATATCAGTTGGATTACCTTTTAAATTCTGACCCAGTTTCAGTCTCAGTATGACGTTGAGACTGAAACGTCATATTCCGATGGAATAGACGGATGTGTACGGAGGGCTGCTAGGTGTCCGTTGAGTTAGTATAGTCTGGTTGTTAATGATGCTAATAATGATTGTATCAAAGGTAACCTTGACCTCCAGGTCTCCATGTACACACATCCTCCTTGTTCTCCTGTCAGTGACCAGATGTTTTGGTTTCTGGGAAGTTCAATTAGCCTGACCCGAGATGTCATGGAAGCAGCAAGATGAAGAACGAAGGAGCCACAGCTACAATATGATGGTTATTTATTTTTACCCAAAATGTCAGTGAAATAAAGATGCAATGTAGATGTTGATGGATCATCAAGCAAATTCAATGCTCTCTTCCAGAAAAGGTGGACTTTTCTGGAAGAGAACAGAAAAAAAGTCCACCTTTTTTTTTTTTTCCCTTTTGGAAAATCTTTGTAGGTTATAGGTTGATCCCCACTGTTCCATGTTCTTTCTCCATTAGAGGGTGATGGTTCTCATTAGACTTCTGCTAATGCGCTAATAGTGGCACTAATTTTTCATTTAACGCTTCAGCATTTTTGCTAACTTTGAAAATGTCGAGAGCAATATACTATGTCATAACACAGGCTGTGACATTGACGCAGGCAGGTTATCAACATGAATTTAACTTTTAGTGCTTTAGCACTAGCTTCCACCAAATACCATGTAGCACTTTTGGCATTAGTGGAACTAATAGTTACATAAAACGTAATTTTATGTAATTTTAGGGTTAAATATTTCTAGGGTTTAGGGTTAAATATTTCTGCATGTATTTGATTTCATAATTCCTCAATTTACTCAGGTTATCTTGGTATGAAAACAACATTTTGTTGAGGATGAAAATCATTTAAATATATATATTTTTTTAAAAGTGGTGAGATAATTTTTTCTTGGTAGTGTACATTTTCTACAGTGAAACAAAAAAATTCAAACTGCCTTTCAGGATTTGCAGGACGTCTCATTTTGCTGATCTAAGGATGTCTTCAAGTTAACTCTTCAGTGGAATTAATAATAAAAAGTAGTTATAGAAAATAAAGGGAGTTAATAATTCACCTCCTCTGTGACGGCTGACCGACAGGAAGAGCTTTGTCCTCGTAGAATCGCCTCATGGCAAACCTGTCGAGCGCCTGGTCAGCACTGCATGGCATGAAATCACACAGATGTTGTTATTCTAGATTTAAATTCAAAATTGTCCCTTTTTTTCTATAAGACAAGCAAAACTCTTTTCACAACTTTAGAAAAATAGCCCTTGGCTTTAAGTCCTCCTGGCTGGGGCCCATTTTATAGCATCTGGTTGTATTAAACATGGATGACATTTTTCCCTCACAATGCCAGGAAAATAAACTAGCTAGAACGGACTGCTAAGCTAAAATATCACATCGGTGTTTAATATTCAAGGCCTTCGTTTGATTGGATTGTTACTCCTGTCCTCACATCACCCTAAAAAAGGGGGAAAGTAGAAGATCAAAGTACTCAAAAGACAGTTTTTCAAAAAGCGACAGCCTCAAATCTTCTGCCGTAGCATTGTGAACTTTACACAGAAGCTTAGAAAATAACACAAGTGCAATGATAACATGTTGCATACCTTGCAGATATGTTGCTGTAGTGCATATATGCAGCCACCACTACGCCCGTTCGACCTCGATTCCCCTGCAAAACCGCAGAACACACAAGAAGACGGAGTTAAAGTGAAGTTCATGTTGGAAATACTAAAACAACTTCCTGAGAGTTCAGAGAAGGATTACAATTTTCATGATGTCAAACCAGGCAGGAAGCCGTGTGTTTGAGGTGTTGACTTAAAGTACATCTACAGGTGTACCTCCATTTCTGTTTGATGTTTTCAATTAGCCAATCAGAAGCTTTTGAAGCCATTTCCCAAATCATTTAGTTTTCTTAGAAAGCAATAAGACAACTCTGACATCTAGCTAATAAAACAATAAACACTTTTTTAAATTGTAGCTGATCTAAAACAAGTTTATTCAGATTTCAAAAATGGTTTGAAACAAATCTATTTTTTTTTATTATTTATTTTCGATAATACATATTTTTTTAAATATTGTTTGAACAAGATTCTGATTTAATGTCAAAGAAAAGAAATGTCTGGAGTTCATGGAAGTTAAGTAAAATTTGTTCTAATGGGATTTGTAATGATATAATAAACTCATAAAAATGTCTGAATTTATACAGAATTTTTTATGGATAAAATATGCATTCATATTTTTTATGAATATAAAAATTCATAGAAATTGGTACATATTTTTTAAAAAAAAACATTTTTACGAATTTATTTTCTAGCTTCCTTGTGTTTTCACAGATCTTTCTTCCTATTCTAACCCCTGAGTGTTCGGTCACCTTGTTGTGCAGCAGCACGACGTTGCGCTGGTCTCCGCTCAGCCACGTGTCCATGGCTTTGCACAGGCTGCAGATCTTGTCCAGTGCCGGAGCGTGATGATCCGGCCAGCCGAACTCCAGAACCTGAGCCGGATCAATCAGAGATCATTCAGAAAGCACGAGCCCATTTCACTTTTCACATTTCACTTCACTCCTCTCAAACGCGCGGCCTCTGCTTCCACCAAACCGTGTTTGTACCTTGTGGTTTAACTTGGTTAAGTCGTTCCGCTGCTCGCTCAGGTTGAGCACCTGAGGTAAATGAGACAAGAACGACACATTAAAGCGGTTCAGCTAGATGGAGAACGGATTCTGGGCCCAGGACTCGTCTCACCAGGTAGTGTGCGCCGTGCTTGGACCGCAGCATGGTGGCCACCTCTTTGAGGTTGTTGGTGTAGCTGCGCTCGTCGGCCGCAGCGGGGAAGGAGAGGGAGATGATCCTCTCGGTGATGTAGACCAGGTCCACCTCATAACTCTCCTCCATGGCCTGAAGCGTGCTGTGCGGCGGAGACACAGACATCTAATCTGAGTTTTTCACAGTTGCTGCGACATCTTTGGGGAAAATTCTCTATTCCTCTTGGGAACGGATGACAAACATCCACTCGATCAAATCTAAACTCCCACAGCTCAGCCATGTGCTTCTTGGAAAGGCTACGGTTTACATTCCTGTACTGTGACTCTACTGATAGCATGCAGCCTCTTCCACTGAGCAGAAATGCTTTAATGACCGGTGGGCATGAGAAGAAACATCCAGGAGGCATTCTATCAAGACAACAGCAGTGGAAGATCCCTGCCTGTTTAGCCCCAAGTCCTGCTGAACCGCATAACAACGCTTTTTCAGTTTTCACGGAGAGATGATCGGATTTTGCTGACAATGTTTGGATACTTCAGAGACTAAATGGTTGCAAAATGTTGAAAACTTGTTAGAAGCAGGCGCTGGAATATGCTGGACAACGTGAATATAGAATATTTACCCTGACTGTTTTCTCCGAATCTCCACACTTTTGCAGGACCTCGTAGATCCCTAAGAAACAGAAGAGAAAAGATTTATGTGCAAATATCATGTTGCGTCACCTGGTGATTATATGTACTAACAGCCTGCCACAGGTTGGTAGGGAAGAGTCAACAAACAGTCAAAACTGGAACACAGAAGCACAAAAACATGAAGTCTCAGAAATATTAAGCATTAAGTGGAGGATGGATGGAGGAAATGGTTTGAAAAAAATAAAAATAAATAAAACATCCAGCTGAGAAAAAAATGAAAAAAGTCCCTGAAATTTGAGCAATTTAGAAAATGTGTTTAATAATAATGATATCATAATTTCTTTTTCGGTTTAACACTGTGCAAACATTATACAAATACCATTAACACAAGCTCATATAATTCAAGTGAACTACAATAAATAGAGAAAAAACAGGCATCAGAAGCAAACAGACACATCAGCGCTGCATTGCTCACAATGTTAAAAATATATGGAACAAAATACAAGAGAAAAAAAATTGAAAAAGGTGCTGTGCAAATGTATTTGCCACCTAATATTTCAAATAGTCAAACATAACCTGAGAAAAATCAAAAATCACTTTTCAGATGATTATTTTATTTATTACGGAAGATCAGCAACAAACCAGGAAAAGGGTTAACCAGGCTTAAGATGGATGGATTGACGGACGGAGTCACCATCCATCCATCCATCCATCCATCCATCCATCCATCCATCCATCCATCCATCCATCCAACCAAATCTATCAATCTATCTATGCAAACCACATGTGTCAAACTCAAGGCCCAGGGCCCAAATCTGGCCCACCGTAGTTATTTCTGTGGAGGGATGCGTAAATAAAACCTTTAATATGACAATAATGTACTTAAATGATATTGTATGAATAAAATCAAAGCAGTATTTATCTCTCCAGTCTTTCGCAAACCCACAATCATGGAAAATCAACAGATTCCTCATGTTTTTGGGATAATGCTTAATTGTGATTTTACTGTTTTAGATTATTTTCACCAAAACAGTCTAAAACATTGAGTTTATGTGATGCTAACTCCCACCTGCAGGTGGCAGTTACTAACAAACAGTTAATTTTATTAACAAACATTTAATATCTGTTTGCGGCAGTATTTACTGCAAATACTGCAAGATACTTGGGGGGGGAAACAATCATAAAATCCTAGAGGAACTGATCAGTTTCAAAACATGTTCAATATTATTTAATTGTAATACTCATCGAATGCAGATAGCTATTTATTTATTAATAGTTTTGCAGTTGTTTTATCAGTAGATTCTGGTGCAACTGGCCCTTTCCTGATCTTAATATGGGCCCACATTGGAAAGGGGTGGGTCCTGGGAGCTGTGGGCCTCATGCATGCCAGAACTGCCACTGCTTCAGCCAGTCTTGATTAGTGATAATTTGACACATAATGATGCATTTCGTCGCCTGTCTTCTCTGTCTTTGGTTCGCACTTATTTGAACTTTTCTTCCCTCCTTTTTTGCAGATGTTCCCCTCCGACTCCATATTCCATCTGAATTACGCCTCAGTGTGGAGAAGCTGATTAAGAATGCCGAGAATGTGAGAGGAAAAACCAGCGACCCAATGTTTTCCTTGTCTTGACGAGCTTCGTTTTGGTCGACAGCGTCTGGAATTAGAGTCTGGTTCATCTGGCCTCAGCGGAGCCGCCATGGTCGCAATGGGGCGTTTCAGCACCAAACCACCATGGACACATCCTGCAGAAACGAGCCCAACAAAACCTACACCTTCTCCACAGACTTACCAAAACCCCCCCTGAGGAATGATCTGATACTTTGAATGAAAAACCAAGCATATCTGGGAGGAAACATCTAAATTAATCTGAGCTTCTTTTTGAGAGAAAATGAAAGTCACCATTTGTAAATTCCTGTTGCTGACGATGCAAGAAAGACAATAATTACTGAGACTTTTTATTATTATTATTATTATTCTGCAGAGTTTTGTGTGAGTTTCTATAAAAGCTGCTGAACAAAGGAAACCATCTGTGTTTATAGTGCTGCTCTGAGTCATCGTTGATCTAATTATTCGGGTAACATCTGACACAAACGCTGACTCGTAAGAAACAAAGGCAGAGAAGGCGAGGAATGCGAGACATCGGTGCCGCTTTCATGTCTGTTTGCTCTACTCTGGAGAAAAAAAGGGAAGAAAATTGTGTTTTAACAAATGTTTTTTCTGCCTTCTGCTTTAAATAAACAGTTTTCCTTCCACATTAGCAGCACTCCTCACGGAAACAAAGATCAGGAAAACACCTCGGATCATGTCGGAAATGAATATTTATTTAATATCTGGACAGATTTGAAAAGAGTTTTAAAAACTCAGTTTTAAAACTGCCTTCCTGACTTAGGTCAGAAAGTCTGACCTAGGAAGACCTAGTCTGAGGAAGACGAGTTCTGAGGAAGACTTGGGTCAGACCAGAGGAACTGAATGGAAGGACAGATGCCAAACCATTCAAGCCATGTGTTCAAATAAACACAAGTTTTGCATAATTCTTGTTCCAGAGATCAGAGTTGCACTAACAAATGCATTAACAAATGAAAAGACTTACCGGTGTATCTACATGCTTTAGCGGCAGCTGTGGAGTGGGAGGCTGCAGAGACAGAGGAAGGGTCAGCAGATCAATGACTATTTCACCACAAGGAACAAACAACATGTTCAGGTAAAAAAAAAAGAAAAGAAGAAATTGGAATAAAAGATTCAAAAGGGCCATTTCTTGTTGCTGAACTGCTACTTTGGTCATCCAACTCCTAGCTAATGTTAAAGATAAAGAACAGAAAACACAACTTTTCATGCTAAAAGCTTAGAAAACGGAAGACTGATGAATCTGCTGGTCTTCCAATCACCGTCCACCATTCGCTGAGCTTACATTTTTCACGGAAGAGAAGGAAAACTTCCATTTCAAGCTCATTAAAATGAAAATGAGTCAAGGCTTTGCGCCACGGGGCATAAATCATTTTCTGCAACCCTTAGGAAACAGAAAAAAAAGAGAAATAAAATTGCTCTGCCTGTAGCTCGTCTTCCTCATCCAGCAGCTTGGTGTTGAAGTTCCTTCAGACACTTGGAACTAATGAGGATGTGTCTCTTCAGAGAAGAGTTTTCCCCCTCTATTGCCGCCCTGAGCATCTACCCATATGACCAGTTTTAAAAGCCTCCACTCTTTCAAATATGAAGGTCTTTATTATAATTGGAGGGTTAAATCTGTTTTCATCGTAGATGACTATCAACTGGTCTTCAAAGTTATTTATATATAAGTTTTAATAGTAATGACAGACCCAAGTCTCTGGTGTTTTTTATTCATTTTTTGTCTACCTTATGTGTCAAAATCTCAGATCATAATCTTCCCAATATCTTCATATTCATCTCTGCCCACATCCCGACCACTTTCATCACCTCTGAAGCTTAACACACTTTGTCCGCTTCAGTCTGAGCAGACAGGAGGAAGCGCTAATGCTTATAGACGGCGACCTTTGACCCATTTGAACTACAATTCCAGGAAGTCCCTTCCTGGATTAGTGTAGAGGATTTCGAGGCCAGTAACTGTCTGAATATTTCCTCAAAGATCTCAGGATTGGTGATGAACTCGTGCTGAGGCTTCGTACTCACCGGCTCACAGCTGGTCGCAGTCTGACATGATGTAGTGACCTGAAGACGAAAGGATAGCCGATGAGTGAGGAGAGCAGGCACGTAAAGACAAGTCACCGAAACAGCGAGCAGTGAAAACATAAGCTCAACGCAACAGCACCAGCGGACATTTCTGTTTATTTTCCCAACATAAATCACATTTATTCCCCTTAATTTCACTCTATAATCCTGCCCTGATTTTCCACAGCCCCCCATACAGCTCTGTGCCCTTTAGAGGGGGCTTCCAGCCTCACTTTAGAAGCTATTAATTTGAGAAAAACAAACAGGGCTAAAACAAAACCAGCTGCCTACAGATCTCTAAAACAAGCTTCCATATGTCAACTTTGTTGATTCACTCTGTTTAGCACCAATTATTAGGTCACTTCATGGCTTTAAATGTTTCAATTTTACTACGTTGGCTTAATTTTTTTTATATGGAAGAAAATTTTCTCTTTTTTTTCCCCAGACCCAAATGGAAGCAGGTAGCAGTGTTTTGGATACGGAAAAGCCTTTATTAACAGAGAATCTGTAGCTAAAGTGAGTAACGTTAGCAACAGGCGAAAGGGAGAAACAGTAAGCAAGACAATAGCTAAAACCTAACCTTCATCTATAAGCCACTCTTAGGTTGTAGCATAGAAAGTCACAACATGAAGATAAAAAAGTTGCAACCAATTTAAGGCTGTCAACATTAATGGGATTAATCTAAAAAGTTTAATGCATTAATACTACATAATGCAGATTAATGTAATATTTTGACTTATAAGCCTGACTCCTGCAGAGGGTTACCTAGTTCACAGCAGTGTGGTGTGGTACTACTGTGGAGTCACAAAAGCAAGTGAAAATATGAGGGAGGAGAGTCAGACTGGCGAGCTCAGTGGCAAATTTCACTTTAATAAACACAGTCTGAACTCCTGTCTCAGAATTTAAATGCAGAAAATTTCTGATTCATCCAGGCTTTTATTTCTTCAAGACGTTGGGACTTATGGATTAGAAATAGCCGAGTACCATCAGCCCAACTGTGGAAATAATCCCATGCCGTCTGGAAACATATACAGTAAAAAGAATTGGCTTAAGCACTGAACCCTGTGGTACTCCACGATTATGGTTCTTGTCAAAACACTTTGCTGTCCGCCACAAATTTTGAGTCCAGCGGAAAGTGGGAGTGAGTTCAACTGGCAGGCAGGAAGCTCTTCCTGTCAGTGAAAGATTTATCTCAAACATGCTAAAAAAAACAACAAAGGGGCGTGCCGTGGTGGCGTAGCGGTTGGCGCGACCCACATTTGGAGGCCTTGAGTCCTCGACGCGGCCGTCGCGGGNTGTCTTCCCCCCTCTCCTTCCCCCTTCCTGTCAGCCTACTGTTGTGGAAAATGCGAGCCACTAGCGCCGCAAAAAAAAAAACTCTTCGGAGGAAAAAAACAAAAAAAACAAAAAAAAAACAAAGAAAGCTGGAATGAAGGTGTTGGCTACATGGTACTCTACTGGTTGCTAGGTATAATATCATCTGTCTGTTAATAAGTATGTAGGTACCTCACAAAGAATATATAAAGCACACCCAACCCATGCAGTATCGCACATGCAATACACAAAAATGGAGGTTTTGAGTGTGTTTCCGCTTCTACTATGTTCATTGTACAAGCTAGAACTAGCTAGCAAGCTAATTTGCTAGGTAAGAGTTTAAAACTCTTGTGCGACAAAATTAGGATTAGTTATGGCCTTTTTATTGATTTCTGTCATCTGGAAAATTATCTGGGAGATAATTATAATAGTTAGAGTCATAACTTTAATACTGCTGATTAGTAGCCAGCGCCAGATATTTAAAGGACAGAGTATGTGAAAACTTAAAGCTTAAATACCAAAGATACAAAACCATCTTTAAAGCAAAGCCTTTCTTGGTCCCCCCGGTCTGCATCCTTGTCCAACAGCTGCTCTTTTTGTGGTGTACTCTTGTATGTTTTGCTCTCTTTTTTGCAACCACTGTTCTTTCTCTGCTGTTTTTTTTTTTTTGCTGCATAGCAAGTTTTCTGTAAAAAGCAGTGTAGGCCTCCCAACAAATGAGACTAATGACACACACACACTACTATGTGAAGTCACAAGTTAGTTCCTGTTGCTAGGAAAAGTATCGCTTGTACCCTAATTTTACTGTCAGTTCTAAGTTAGCAGGGTGTTGATTTCCTGATGTTGTAATGCAACATGACGCATCTTTTAATAGCAACCCGGCCATCACTGGCCCATTTGGATGTCAGAAAAGTTTTCTTACATTACCCACGGCAAGTAAGTGGCTCCTAATAGTCTGGATCTCCCCTGTGCCTCAAATCACTGATTATAGAGCATAAACAAGTATTCTATGGCAACCTATAGCTACCATCTGATTGTATTTACTTAAGTGTGTACAGATAAACACACACAGGGGAAGTTCATAAGGGAAAAAGAGTTAAGTGGAAGCTTATAACACCTGGTATCCCAACATGCTGTGAGCTGACGGCTATTTACATCCACAGGGATGAGAGCGCGCTATCAACGGATAGCAGGCACGGCCAGGAAGGAAGCTGCCGTAATTATTTGCTATGGGAAAACAAAGAGCTCATTGACTTTGCAATCAAAGTTATCAACAGTACCAGTAGATGGATAAGAAGCATCACACCCGTAGCATGGCGACGTGCAAAACTTAAGAGTCGGTCGACAAGTCGTTGCTGGTGTGAAGCTTGCTCTAAAGGAACAAATACCGGAAACAGTACGAGAACGTGACGAAGATAAAAGGGATCCAAGGAAAGAGTGGTACCTTTCTACTGATTTCTGCTACTTGAGTAAACCTGGCTCTATCTGCAATCAAAGCAATGATTACCTGGAGCTTTTCAGCCACAAACACTCTGACTTGAAACAACTGCTGGATGTACATAAAAGCAATTTATGTCCACTGCTGAGTATGGTGGGTGATCTGTGATGCTGTGGGTCTGTCTCCTCCTGAGGATGTAAGGCCTGGTCTAAACTGTACAGAAAACGTTTGAAAAAAATCAAAGAGAAGAGAGCAAAAGAGAGTTCCCAAGACTCTGGAATATCCAGACAGACTGTGCAAAAAGGAAAGGTCAAAGGTCCAGCACTAAAATCATAGCATTTGAGACTTTTTTCCCCCACATCTTTACCAGATGTCCAAACAAGAGTGGAGGGAACTCTAGTGTGTTTCAAGGAGACTGCAGAAAGGTGCACTCATGTGAAACATGGCACCTAATGAGTGTCTGTGTGTTTTAACAGATTTGAACACATTCATAATTAATATCACTTCTAACAATACTGAACTATTTAAGCAATATAAGTCTACAGATGGGGACATATAAACATGCGACAGCGTGCTCTGTCCTGGTTGTCCAAGGAATTTCACTCTGAAATCCAGCGACAGGATACAGTATGTTTAACTTTCTAAGGAAGCTTGTTAGGATGAAACCTTTGGTCTCGTCGTAGGATATGGCAGTCAGGCTACAGTTTGCCAGAGAGAAAGTAGACAAAGAACAGGACTGGAATAAAATTTCTTTGACAGATAAGAGTAAAACTGAATGATCTGGATACCATTACAGAGGTTAGGTTTGGTATAAAGCAACTACTACCTTCCAGGACAAGAACCATCTGTCTTGATTTGAACATCTTGTAAATAAGACAACATTCTTTTCTGTTGAGATGTAAAAAACAAAAAAAAAACAACAAAAAAAACCTTGTACAAGTCATGTCATAACCTGAGCAGACGGAACACTAAACTCTGTCACTTTAAGGACTGTGATGACTTTCCATAATTACTTCCCAGCCAGTCAGGAGTGTATAGTGACTAGCAGATCACAAACAAGTCACAGAAACTTGAAAAGGAAGCTTATACTCTCCCAAGGGGCGTCTGAGAAGGAATAAAACAAGAGGTCAAAGGAAAGACCCAAGGGGGCTTCTGGAATCTTAGACTGGATAAGAGGCCCCATTAGGGGCCAAACAGAGGAGAGTTAAGGCCGGTCATTGTTCAATGCTAAAGGTCAAGTCTCTCAGGTGAGATTCTTTCTACTTTAATGCTTTTCATACAGAGGTTCAGGATCACCAAGAGTTTAAATGATTTCAGAAAGGACAATCTAATCTGTGCGTTTCAGCAACATTTGTCTTCATTTGGGGTTTTCTAACTGATATTCTCTACCGAACATTTAGATTTTAACTCCAAAGCTGTGGTGTTCCAAGACATTTCTTGCCCTCTTGACCTGCTAGCTCAACTGTTACTGTGATATTAGCACATCAACATGACCCTAGCTGATGGGAGAAAGTATGCGTTTGCCACCGTGCATAAATCATCCCATGGGTTTCACTAAATAAGCCCGCCGTTGGTCCGACCGCACTAAGAATTCCTCAGGCGCTCCTTTCTGCCCACACAAGAGCTGCTACCACACTGATGGCGGCGAGCCCAAGGAAGAAAATTCTTCTCTTTCTAAACGCAGGGCCAAATAAGGACTGAAGCTCAACTGGGTCCGCTGTGCAGGGATTTATACATTGACTGGGTTTCTGTTTTACTTGGAGGTCTTTGCAAATTTGGCGGAGGGTGTTCTTTTCCATCTTGACCAATGTCAAACATGCAATACATGTTTGAGATATTGTTACAGAAAAAGGCAGTTTCAGTGATTGCTTATAGATTAGATTTTCCTCAATCTAGGAGCAAAACACTCAATTAATGCTGATAGAACTATCTCAAAAGAGAAAGTTTTGAAATGAGTGATTGCACTAACTATTTAATGTAATTTAAGTCAAAAATATGAAATCTTGTTTTGTCTATTTGGTTGATATAACTAGTGTTCAGTGTCTACTAACATTATGTAATGACTGGGCAATAAATACACTGGATGTTTGTATAAATGAATACATTTTCTCCATAGTTGTCCATGTCTTAGATGATTGATCAAGAAATTTAGAACAGTAAGAAGTTAAATTGTGGGCATAAATGTCACCTGTTTTTTGTTTCGAGGCCTACATCATGATTCAAAAAACTAACCAAAGAATTGAACCGACGCAGCAACACTCGTATTCACCTGTTGGAGAATTCTTCTCTAGGATGTGACTGCAAATTAGTCTATTCGTGAATACATTTGACGAGCATATTTTCCTCTACCACTACAACTTTAACTCAGTACCATATAACATGTCTATAGTCAATGCAAAGCCCACAACACAACTTTAAGTCTGTTTTGATCAAACAAACATAACTCAGTGTGCTAAGACAAAATTATATAAAATGAATTTAAAATGTTAGTTGTCAAAACATCTTCCTGGTATTTAAAAAGTTCTACCAGAAACAGAAGGCCAAAACTTCAGGCGCATGAAAAACTGGTAAAAGGTATGAATGACCATCACTAATGGCCTTGATGAAGGCCATACATGGAGTCAGACAGATATAACAGCAAACTAAAAAAAAAAGCTTGTAAAACATTTTGTACATAATATATATTATTATTATTATGTTGCCCCTAGAACTAGTTGCCCCTACTTGTTCTAGGGGCAACTAGAACAAGCCAAATAATTAGTGATTTAGAATGTATCTGGAAAAGTTCATTAAGGGAAAGCTAACTGTGCTAAACATTAGCAAAAACGTAAAAGCACTAAATAAAAAATTTGCTCTGCCATTAGCACATTAGAATGAGTTTGCCCATCACTAGACAGTAGGCCCACTAACCAAAAAGGAACAAAAAAGATTTTTGCTTTTGTTAAAAAATAGATTCATGTCATTTCTCACAAATCCTCAAATATTTAGACATACCAGGTGCTGCAGAGGTGGTCTACTCATTAGTGTGGTCATGGTCCAACTCTCTTTGGCTGCCTATCTTTCTTTTCACATCAAAGTTTTCTGTTTCACAAATCCATTGTCAAACTCTTGGATGTCACTAGCGGGGATTTGTTTTTGAAATGAGAACTAAATGACTACCACATGGCTAACACTCCATAAGCAAGCATGGAAATTGGTGACAAGCAGCGTTCGTGTCTCCTCTAAACACTTCAGACAAACTTCGCCACAACTTACAGGCAGTTATTTACGATGTGATTCATCGCAGCGAATTGCCATGGTGGTGCAGCTATTATGAAGGCCGGCAAGCTCGGCACTGACACTGTTCCACCTCCAAACCGACATGCCGTTGTTTGGTTTGAGAGCCGAGTGCGGCTTACTGTAGTGGACACGCGAGAGACCAAAAACTGCGGATCATGGAGAAGGCAGCTATTTGATCATCAAGTGAGAGCTGAGCAGGCTGTGGCTTGGCTGTTTTACCCCTAGTTACAGCTTAAATCACTAGATAGACGACAAAACACTCCGATAAACAGGGAAATGATGAATATCAGATGTGTGATTGTGGCTCACTTTGTATACAGGTTGAAAACCACCAAATCTGAACGGCTGCCTTGAAATTTCACGCAAGACGAACATGACTGCATATAATCATAGGACATTTGATCTGGGATTCAGTCATGGGAGACTTCTAGTATTTGGCACCAAGC
Organism: Alfaro cultratus; assembly: GCA_903066825.1. Taxonomy (NCBI): domain Eukaryota; kingdom Metazoa; phylum Chordata; class Actinopteri; order Cyprinodontiformes; family Poeciliidae; genus Alfaro; species Alfaro cultratus. The sequence continues at coordinate 8,280 of CAEFZX010000059.1, read as the reverse complement.
TGACAGAAATCTACCTGATTCCTATTTCCTTTGTGGGGAAATAAAAACGTCTGCAAATTTGTCAGACTTTTAACAGCCGGGCTTCTGTGGACAGGCGCATGTTTTGGTCATTACTGGAAGGCGCTGATCGGCATGTCCCGGACAGCCTATCAGCTCCGGTTTAATTAGGGACGACGGCAGGATGCCGTTTCTCGCCTGACCACTAATTACACGGTGAAGGAAGAGGAAACGACTCCAAGCCAACATCAAAGCTACAAAAAAACTCAATAAAACAACAAGAGCTGAGAACCTGATGTGTACTTCTACGTTTGATCTGACCGCCTCAGAGAAAAAGATACCAGAATATGTTAAGTTACAGAAGAAAAAAAACCTCACTATTCTTCACTTATTGACAGATGTGAATCAGCGGTTAAGCATAAATGCTTATATAACAGTTTTTCAGAATATATTTTGCAAGCCAGAGGAGCTTGCAGTTTTAACTGAATTTTGTTAATGTTTCACTTTTTATGAAGCTATTCAGTCTTTGAAGGGAACTGTTAAGACATAAATCTCTGGGAGAGTTAAAGTGAAGCAACAAATGCCCTTGAGATTTGGCAAATGAAAAAGTGCAGCATCAGGATGGGGTTAAGTAAAAAACATTGGCCAAAGACTTAGGATAGGATTAGAGTTACAACTGTTTCTCTCTCATCGTTTAGCCCTTTCAGTGAAATCAATCATATTTTATAGCCATGCCTTTATTAGATTGAGGTCAAAGGTGACTGCCAGCATCCTCTCTCAAAAGAATAGAGGATGTGAAGGAAAAGAGTGGGAATGAAATTCCTCCTCAGCAATGCTACAGCAGATTTTCCCGGGAGAAGGGAAAACACGTTTGCCTGCTGTGTTGACCAGTTGCTCCCAGTCTCTTGCTGACTCCGCTGCCACAAATCACCGCTCGTCAGGTCACTAAAGGCTCCCCCCCGGCCTCCAACAGCAACTCCTGTGAACTCAGCCTGCCTCTTTCCCATGGGAGAAACTTTCCCATGGCTGAGTCAGAGCAGCCCACATTCAAAACATCCCGAGGAAAAAAAGGAAGCTTCTGCTGGAGTTGATATCCAGGAGCCTCTCGTGGTCGATGCTGTACAGCTTACTCACCTATTTTACCTATTCTATATAAAAAACCCACAGAAAACCTTTTGTCAAAGCTGACAACACATTCCATAAACACTCTTACCTGCACGCCTGTACGCCGTCCCGTTCTGCCTTGCTGCTACTTTTACATACTCCCTGCCTTCACCCCCCTTCTATGAGAGTCAAGGCAAGAAAGCGACTACTGTAATGCAGAGACCGTCCTCCTCCTCCCCCTTACTCCAAACAACAGCAGTAATCCCAAACGCGTGCCAGTAGAGCTACTGAACTTGAGTCTGCGTGAATGCGGGCTTGTCTGCTCAGCCTCTGGACTGGACCAGGATGCACTCGTTTTACTGCTGGCTTTGGATCCTCCCGTCAACTGCCAAGAAATTTCAAAAGACACTATATAAGGCCAAGAAAGTGGCTAGGGGCTCCTTAAGACTCCGGTACCCAAAATGAGAGAGCAAAAGTCATTCAGGGGCAGTAACTGTATCCCTCTGTATTCCTCCTTCTGCTAACACACTCTCCTCCCTTCTTTCCCTCGTAGTTCTCTTTGGAAGCTGCTGACTCTACAGAGAAGCGGGAAAGGAAAAAGCCTACGACTCTTCTGTTGTTGTTTCAGTTTAGCAAATTAGGCTAAATATAGATTCACTGAATTGAAAATGCATTTGATGGAATGTTAAAAAGATCATGAGGTCAGCAAAATGCTGATTCCATATTAGGTCTAGATGCACGCTGTAGTTTGTCCGACTCTCAGGAACCAACGGATTTTCAGTCTGCTGGTTGCTGACCCTCAGAAACGATTGGTCCAAGGAGGTGTGGACTGTTGATTTTACCTAATCGCTAATGTTTGGCCATAACGTATGTAAAGCATCAACTCGATGAGACCTTCCGGAAACGGCCACAATACCTTAACCAGCAATAAAATGTCTTAAACATTTGTCTTGCTCCGATTTTAAATGCTCAATCTTTGGAATTGTGGCCAACACAGACTGAACATTTTCATTCACTTCCTCTGATGGCAAACTACAACCATTTATAGATAGACTACAACTCTAAAACAACGTTGAAAATCGACGTCATCGTTCACAACTCATTCTTTGATGAATTTTAACCAGAGAAATTGATCTCAATGGGAGAAATCCCAGACAGAGCACTGACAGGCGATTGCAGAATTGTGTAGGAAGACAGCGGCCAGGCTAGTTTATGGCAAACTGCAAATGAAGACCCACAATTTAGTTTCTCAGAAAACTAGAGATAAGAGATGATTTTTAATCAGAAATGTTATCCGACTGAAAAGTGAGTCAGTGAACGATACAGTATATGCAGTTAGTCCTTAGTTGGGACTGTATCCAGGCCAGTTTGTTTGCCAAAAAACATAGATAGATGATTACATAGAATTACCAATTACAAAAAAAATACTTTCTCTAGAAAAACAAGAGACCACATACCCACCAACGAATACAAGCAAAACAGAACTGACCCATACCATGATGCTACCATCACAGTGGTACATAGAAAGGGAGTAGAAGATATCTGTACCATAGCGCATATTCTTGTATTCGTAAACATATTGCTAACCTTTTAAATCTTTTTTTTTTTTTTGGTCACAATTCAGAGACAAAATTTCTTCTCCTAATGTTTTTATCGACTGTTTAACAATGAAATATGCACCTTATGAAAATAAAACAGTATTTTTAAAAACGCATTCAAAAGTCATTAATACGTGTCTACTGGCTATTGCAAAGACCACCAGAAAGTTCTCCTTTTAAAAAGACAGATGGAGGATTTATGTAGTCACCACCCTCTGGGTTTTTCAGCTCTTTAAGTGAACTTAGTTCTTGACCTCCAGATGATGACGAAGGTAAATTAGTCCATCAGTCATCAGCTAGCGCCTGGTTATTATAACGTTTATACCATTTGTCTGCCAACACTATCTCTCAGCTACCGGGCTGCGTCTGTACTGCTGAAGGGTGTTGCTATGGAAGCATGCGGCGGCGGCTCTTTGAAGTGACGTGTCTGTACCGGGGAAACAGAGTTCCTTCTGTGTTGCCCGGCCGAGGAATGAAGAGGTTTGGCTCTGGTTGTTCTCAGTGTGTGCATGTGTGCGCGTCCCGTCGTTTTTCTTTTCTCCCTCACCGTCGTACCTTTTTCACTTTCATGCTTGGATAGGTACTTTTGTTTTCCATGCCAACATTCCTGAACCTTCCTCAGCCCCGTAGAGTTCTTGGTGCAGTTTTTGGTCTCGCCCCACTTTCTCTATTTTGGAAGATAAATCTAATCAAAATAAGAACCGTAGATGGAGAAAATATTCAAACCTTACTAAAAATAAGTTATGAGTGCCTGTTCAGGGCTTAATCTGAAGAGGGGATCTTGGGATCAGTGATTGCAGAATCTATGAATGTTCTTAACATAATAGCAAAGTTATGAAAAATACACCCTTTAAGCTCATAATGACGCCTGCTATTTAATAATTGCTGGGAAGCAGCTGCACAACGCACTATCTAAACAAACTATCTTTGGCGATAATGGCCACCATGTTGGCCCAGTGATAAGTAACCTAGCATAACCAGTTTGAACACAGGGTAGCACTTTAGCTTTATGTCAAGTTTTCTCCTTATAAACTTGACAAAAGTTTATAAGGAGCTGTGGAGTTTTAACAGCTCCACACTATTCGTTATGTACGGCCCAACTGGCTACTGAGATATTGATCCTATTTATAGTGTGAACTAATTAACAAGCTAGAAGCATATTAAATAATATGGGAAAAATAGTCTTTTTTTGCATCTTAAGGTCAAAATTTCTTACAAATTGTTTGAATTTGTGTTACTTAAACAGCCGTCTTTCTTTAGATACTGATTTTTGCTACTCTGTGCTGCATTAGGTGGAAGTGTAGGTTCAGTAAAACCCCCTCATTGCTCAGCAGCAACATTAGCTTAAATGCAAGCTTGTGGGAATGCTAAACCTAAGATACGTTTTTACTGCTTAAATGTGCTTCTCCTTTACTTAACTGCAGACTTTTCCTACAAGAATTTTATTTTAGGGTGTTCAATATTCAGTGTCATATACGTCAAGGGTGGAGCAAAAAGAAAAAAATGAAAGGCTTTGGAAATTAAAAGGCAAATTGCTGGTGAGCTCTGGTTCGGGTTGTGTACAATCCTGTATGTGAAACTCAGAGGCGTTTCTTACAAAACCGATTTAAAAAAACAATAATGATCTTTTTTTTTGGTTTTGATGATGTTATTACAAGCGTTTTGAGTGTTTGGTATGACTAATATAGTTCTATATAAGTTCAGGCATGCTAATGTTCTGTACAATTCTGAATCAGACAGTTTGGTCATAAGTTTTCTATTATATACTATATGAATTAAAATAACAGCTGTAGTAAAGTAGAATGGAATTGTTTAAGTGTCAATCAACGCTGTATAATTACCTGCTCTTACGTCCCCAGCTCGATTTTAGCTTTTTGCAAATAAAGACAAGACAAAGGGTGCTTTAAACGGCCCAAAGTGTTCCAGCTATGTGTCCCCTAACGCCACTTTATAGAGCATGTCATTTGCAAAGCATCTAATTAAAGGCCTCTCCCAGTTTCCACACATCACACAACGGGATGTGGATGAAAATGTCAGGATGCTTAGATTACAAACTGTTGGCCTCAATGTTTCACAGTTTAAGACTCCCAGTCTAACCTTAAAACTGGGGCTCAGCTGTTTATGGCTCATGCAAGAAAATTCTAATCATCTGTATTATCTTTTATTTTTGACATTAAAAATTGGTCTTGGTTGGTGGATCCGTCCACACTTCATAAAGTTTAGTTGCACATTAAATTTGAACTCACCAACACCGCAAATTGGAATTTGACCGATACATTTTTGGTTTTTTTATTGACTTTTATGTGCAACTAGTCAGTGTAAAGCCAAACGTATCAGTTTGGACATTATGCATTTACAGCTCCCTTTTTAACATTCTATTCATGGATTGCGGCCACTTTGTACCCGCCGTGTTTCACACTGTTCATTCCGAGAAATATACGACTGTGAGACGTGGAAACTTGTTCTGTGGCCGAGGTGGAATGGGAGCATTAAAACGTGCAAAATGTCAGGGACGACCGCATTCATTTAGCGAGAAACATAAACATACAATAATTGGATTTTAGAAAAAAAAGAAAAAAAGTCATTTTGAGACAAATTAATCTCCGGCATTGTTGTGTACATAACAAATATTTAAACTTCATGCATTCTCGCTGGTTTTCGTCCAACCTCTTCCCATCATTCCTCTCTCTCCCTAAGCTTCCCTGCCAAACCTCGCTTGTGTATTCCAACCCGCCAGCCCAACGAACACGACAAACCACGGGAACAGCATTCCTGGAGGCTTGTCTGGGACGCGGCTGGGATAAATCAGGAGGAATAATGAGAACGGCTCTCCGTAGAGGGCAGGAGAGAAAAGAGAGGATGTGACCGACTGATGCTTAGCGAGATAAAACAGAGGCAGTGCACTCTGGGTATTTAATGGCATGCTGTTTGGAGGATCTACTTGCATAGTTTGGTTGTGTTAGTGCCAAGATTATGTCAGGCCAAGATCTACAAGATAAATAAGAACGAAAAAGGCAACATTGAATAAAACCAGGGAAATTAATTATTGAAATCAAGTGACGCAATCTCAGCACTTCAGCATTGTTCACCTGAACTGAAATTAGTCTGGAAACAGATGGAATTGTGAAGAAATTCAACGCAAAAATCTGAACTGATATTCTGTAGAGAAGAATATAACATTCACCGGACGTTTGAGCAATTAGCAAGTCAGTCGAAGTGGATTTCTGCCGAGGTGAAACAACCCCCAGCCCAAAACTCTCACAATTCTCGCAAACACCATAAAAAGAATTTTATATCAATTCGTATCAAAAAGTTCCTTCATTCCAAAATGCAGAAAGTATCACTAGATTTAATATAGTTACTCTAAGCTAATGTTCCAGAGTAATCCACTGCAGGTAAATTAGACTGTTGATAATCTCTTCACAGATCACCTTTTAATAAAATAGTTGAAATTTTTTATCCAAAATTTTCACACGAAGATATGTCTTTTTGTTCTGTTAGAAATATTTTCCTGTCCATTGTCTGTCACCGCCAGAAGAATGAGCCATAGTGATCGTCTGATGATTACCCACGCTAACACCACAAACGGCCTCGCTCGGTTTCTGAGGTATTTCGCAGATTCTTCTCCTCGGATGCCAGGCATACATGGGTTTTGTTTCCATAATGATATTTCAGTGTAAGCATGGCTTCAGAAAGAAGAGAAAAAATTAATTATGGGCTTTTAAAGAAAAAATTCTGCTGCTTTCGTTTTGTTTGTTCTCGTCATGCATTTCCTGTTTGTGGTGCGATTGATTGTTGGGAAGTAGAAACGGGGGAAGCAGAAACTTTTCCCCACATGGGTTTATTTCTCCTCTTGTAGGACGAACATTCCTCTGTTTTTAGTCCTTACAGCACTCAGGATGCCGGCTCGCTTCAGAAAGAATAAATGTTGGAATATTTGCAGCACAGCTCTTGTTGTTAGAAAGTACTCTATGGCTGATTAGGGAGTTCGAGGCTTTGCTGATCACAACAAATTGAAAAAAAGCCTGAGCTTGGTACAACTGCTCATTTAGGTGGAGTTTAGCGAGAGATTGGCAGGAATGAAAGCTGCCCACAGGTTGGCCTGATGCTGGCCATGGAGGATCCTGCAGCCACACACAGGACGCACATTTCAGATAGAGAAATGTACGCCCTGAAAATGGCAGTAAGAAACAAAATAGGTCCAATAAATAAACATAAATTGACACCTATAAAGAGATCAATAAATACAGGTAAATAAAATAAAGTAACTTAAACAAATGATAAGTTAATGCATATAACACAAAAATAAAAACATAAGAATTACAGAAAACAAGTAAATAATTTTGACTAATCCAAAATGCATATAAAAGAAAATCAGGGGAATTAATTAAACATAAATACAAAACATTTAATTGAAATAATTTCAGAACATTTTACATTTTCATAAACAAAAATAATAAAGAAACTTTTGTTTTGTTCATCAACTTTTCAATGTAACATCAAACTTAATAATCCTTAAAAAATTAAACTTACAGTTCCTTATTTACTCGCAAAAGTTTGAACAAAAAAAAAAATCATAGTGTGAAGAGATGAGGTTGAAAGAGCGCAGGAGGCTCAGGGTCTTACCTTCACTTCACATTTTTTATGGCAGGACAGGCGGCATGCTGAAACAACAGAGGCAGGTTATTAATTGATTATTGAGTATTGTAAAAACAAAAAAACAACAAAACACAAACATATGCATGGTGTAAAAGCAGAATCATTTTTATTGCTAAATAACTTCCACTCCAATTTTGAGTAGGATGCTACAGTGCTGCCCTCAAGTGGACAAAAACAGCAATAAATCACTTTCTTTGTCTTTAAATTTATTTATTTTTATTTTTTTTACATTTAGAGATTTTATATAGTGATTTTTTTTCAGCTTTTATATGATATGAAAATAATTTGATGGAGGCCAGGAGCCCTGTCCTGGTGCTGATGGTCTTTACGAGCAGGATGACGCTCCACATGGCTGAGAGAGGTTTCTGGTTGCCTGAGTGGTAGGAAAACACTCCCAGGTTAAATTAGGTAAACCAGAGTCATGATGATGAATGAATTACTTAGTAGCTGTGCTGGTGAAGCGCTGCCTGCTAATTATTTCAAACAGAAAGGCAGGGCAGAGAGGAAACGTTTAGCTCGGCTAAATTTATTCCTAAAAATTTCTAAGAGCAAAAATGAAATGTCCTTTTTTTTTAAAAAATTGGTATTTCCAGTAGGGGGCACAATTACGCTAATACACTAATGTGCTAATAGTGGAGATAATATTTTGTTTAGAATCTATGCTAGCAAGCACATGGAGGGTGGGGGGGGTTGAATATAAGAACAACATCCCAAATATTCGCCAGTCTCCAAAGATGCAAAGGCCCATTTTACCAGACTGTAATGTTTGCAATGCAGAACAGAGACATAGAGCTGAACTGGGCCTACCTCCTAAACCAGGGGTGCCCAAAGTCGGTCCTCAAGGGCCGGCATCCTGCATGTTTTAGTTCTCTCCCTCGTTTAACGCACCTGAATCAAATGATGGCTTGTTAGAAGGCCTAAC